>PVIR01013779.1:0-41634 GCA_004026965.1 Petromus typicus
ATCACAGCCATCCTCCTGCCTCTGCCTCCCGAGTTCTGGGATGACAGGCGTGAGCCACCACGCCCGGCACTGTGGTATGTGGTACTGGTTGCTGCTGGATGTGAGTCTCCACTCCCAGTACTGTATGTGGTTACCGGGGATCAAACCTGGGCCCTTGAGCTTGCAAGACAGGCACTGGAACCACTGAGCTAAATCCCCGACCCTGTGAGTGTTTCTTTAAAGGTGGTAAAGCCATAAAGTTTGTACTGCATAAGCTGACGGTCGGCAAAACAAGGTTCAGATTTGACAACATCTGATTTTACTTTTCAGAAGTGACCATTGATAGTTATAAAGGAAATCTATTTCCTTATTTTTTCAGAAAACACTGTACTTTAAAATTTGCAGGGATGACCATATAGACTTACTTACCATTGATGTTGTCCATGTTTTTTTCTAATCTGTTTTAACAAGTAAGGTCTTCTTTAAGTAACTATTTTTCAATGTATTTTTCATTTATGGTTGATTGGATTTTTTGGTTGTTTTTCAGTTTTTGCTGTTACACAGTAGTCCAATGTGTGTCAGTTTCACTTGCCTTCTTGTGCATATGTGTGAGATGTTTTCCACCTTAAAGCGATACTGCTAGTCGCAGAGCATATACATGTTCAACTTTACCAAATTTCTCTCCAAAGTTATTGTGCCACTTTATCCTCCTACAAGTAATATGTAGTATCTTTGTTTTCTTATATCCTTGAGCCTTAAGCATTGTTAGAATTAACACATTTTTCCAATTTTGTGGGTGTGAACTATTGTCTCTAGCTGTTTTAATATCCATTTTCATGCTTACTACTGAAGTTTAGTATCTTCGTATGTGTTTATTGGCCATATTAGTTTCTTTGCCTGGGAATTGTCTATTCAAATCATTTGACTATTACTCTATTTGACTCTAAATCTTGTTCTTATTGATTTGAAGGGTATTATTCTGGATACTAATCCCTTATGCTCTGTAAATATTATTACCCAGTCTGTGGCTTACTTTTCATCTTATTTAATGCTTCCTTTGTAGAACAAAAGATTTTAATTTTAATAAAATTTGCCAAGGTCTCTATTCTCAAAATATCAAATTATGTAGAATAAAATGTTATTTTCACACAATGTAGCATCCTTATGAAATGAAAATGAGGCAACCTGAAGGAAGACACTGGATTATATTGATATAACTTCCCATGAAATAAATATGAAAGGTCATCTACAAATTCACAGAAACTACCATCGATAAAAGTGTAACTTCAGTACACAAGTAATGAAAAACTAAATAAAATTATACTAGATATGTATATATTTAAAAATCCTATGATAGGGCTGGGATTTAGCTCAGTGGTCGTGCGCCTGTCTTGCAAGTGCAAGCCCCCAGGTTTGATCCCTGGTAACCACATACAACAATGCTGGATGTGGAGGCTCACCCCCACCAGGAATCAGTACCACATACCACAGTGCTGGATGTTGTGGCTCACGCCTGTAATCCTAGCAACAAAGTCAGGAGGACTGCTGTGAGTTTGAGGCTGAGCTTAGGGCCAGCTTGAACTACAAATAAGCAAGAGCCGGTCTCAAAAAAAAAAAAAATCCTATTATAGTATAAAGACAGACAATAAAATACAGCCTCCCTAGGACCTGGAATTAAGGCACAATAACAAGTTGGTGAAGAACAAAGTACATCTCCAGAAATCAAGGAGGAGCTGACAGGAAAACTAAGAACTATAGAGAAGCTGGAGATTTAGAGCACAACACAGAGAAAAGCCTTAATCAGTCTGGAAAGCTAACCCTAGATCTGAGCATGATGGCCTCTCTGCTAACACAAGGTAAGCCCAGAGAAGCTCAGCAGTTCTAGGGAGAAACGATGGACTGGGCAGCAGCACTAGCCCCAAGAACGCCCAGGGTTATCATAACCTGTAAAAACATTACAGTTTTCCTCTGAAAGTGACTCCTTCCACGTGGCTGGCAAAATTTGAATAAGAAATCCAATTACAGCACCTACCATATTTCATAGTGTTTAATGAGGAGGTATATTGGGAAGAGGTTGTTTAATAATGAGCTACAAAACTGGGATCATACCACAATGACTGAATAGGAGATAGCCACAAGAGACAGTTGCGGAGGGCTCAGACTAGGCATGAACCCACTGAGAAGTTTAAGTTCAGGCAGGGAAGGACTTGGGGATCCAGCCCTTTGAGTTGAGAAGCCACACTGGTCATGCGTGGATTTTGAAAAAGGTTAAGTTGGAAAGTGCTGGCATTAAGCCTGGTGGTCTGCCTGCCCACACTTCTCATTCCCTGTCCCACCACCTATAGCCAGGATTGAGATAAGCAGTTTGATTCTTTTTTCCATCTACCAATATGAGCAAGAATATACCTTGGCTTGGATGGTTTCCACAGCCTGGGGTGCCAATTAGAGGCGCCTCTGGAGCACAGGATACCTCACTAACCCAAACACCATAAAGCTAAGCAGAGAAAGCCATGCTTGGCGTGCAAATAGGGACCCAAAACAAGAGAAGCTGGTTACCCTTAGGGCAGGTGCCATTGACTAATGCAGCAGGAGATTGGGATAGGATAAAGTATTCACAGCAAAAAACATGAATTTGAGAACAAAATAGGTCTTAGTAGTGACTCACTGTCTTTCCCAGATATCTGGTAGATTCAAATGCTATAGACTGTGGAAAAAAAACACACTCATTCAAAATTATGGAGGGATTTTGTTTTGAATCCTTACTCTCTTTTTCCTCATTATTTTTTTGGGGGATGGTGTTTTTGTTATACTTTTTTCTTTATATTTCTGTGAGTTTTTCCTTCTTTGATCTGTTTTATTTTTATATAATTCTATTAATTTTCCTTTACTCTTTATTAGGATCCTTTATTTCACTTTTCTTTCCTCTCATCTTACTTTTCTTTATTTTTCACATTTTACTTCTTTTATTTTCCCTTCCCTGCCCCATCAATCTTTACTAGTGTTACTATTAAGCTTTATTAATATTTAGATATTGATTCTGCTGTTATTGTTGAATTCTATCTACATTGTTAATGCTGTTATAAGTGGTGCTTTTAGTAGGTATTTATTGTATGTCAATATCCAGTTTGTCTTTGACTCTATTATTCTTAATAATTTCATTGCTATCACCAGGGTGGCACAGTTGCTATTATTAATTTGTTTTTTATGTATGCCAATATCTGGATAGTCTTTGTCATAAAAATATTGTGATTCATTTCTAGAAAAGTGGGTACTTAGACTGCACTATCTTCCACCCCAAATTAATGAAGGTGGTTACATCTTGGATAAAGGCAACGGGCTGTGTAATTATCCATGCCCAGAGTACATCAGTCATAAGCAGTAACTAAAGATATCTCTATGCTAGGAACAAACTCACTATACTATAATCAAGCTGCAAATCTCAGTACACACACACACACCAAGGAAAGGAAACATGGCAACAAAATTCCTCTAAAATCTCTTAATCTCCAAGGTTCCATGGCATTAATGTGGAAGAAATCAAAAGGCTCATAGTCAAAATTATATCAAATGATAGAAGAGGAGACAGAAAATGATCCATAAGCAGCTCAGTGAGCTCAAATATGCTATAACTAACCAAGGGAATGAAGAGACACCCTACAGAATGGGAACTTTGGTTAGCTGTTCTTTCAAGAGATGAATAATATCTAAAATATATGAAGAATTCAAAAATTAGAAACTCCAGAATAGAAGACCCAATCAAAAAATGGGCTACTATAAATTAAATAGCCACCTCTCAAAATATATATAGATGGTAAATAAATTCACGAAAAAATAGTTGAATTATCTTGCCTTTTGAGAAATGCAGATAAAACAACAGTGAAATTCCATTTTACTCCAGAAAGCATGGCTGTCCTCACAAAGTAAAAAATAACAAATGCTGGCGAAGCTGCGGGAGAAGGAGGCAAAGGACCCTTCTACATTGTTGATGGAAATCTAAGCTAGTAGAACCTCCATGGAAATCAGTATGGAGAGTTCTCAAAATGGAAAAGGGAGCCAGGCACGGTGGTACATGCCTGTAATCCCAGTACTGGGGAGGCTGTGGCAGGGGGAGGCTGAGACAGGGGAATCACACTGAGTTCGAGGCCAGCTTGGGCTACATAGTTCAAGGCCAGCCTGAACTGCATAGTAAAACTCTTTCTCACCAGTAACAACAACAAAATGAAAAATAGAAATTCCATTTGACCCAGCTATTCCCCTTCTAAGTATCTTCCAGAAAGAGTTAAAGACATTACATGTCAACATAATGTTGTTCTGTTTGTAATAGGACAACTCCAAAAAGCTCAGTCTTGGAAGGGGCCTGTATGTCCATCAACAGATGAATGAAGAAAATGTGGTATTTGTATACAATGGGATACTAGTCTACCATAAAAAAGGATAAACTTGAGTTGTTTATACAAAGATGAATCTATCTTGAGACTGTAATGTTAAGTGAAATAAATCAGACATGTTTGGTCCTGATTTCTTTGTTATGAGAAACTCAAAGTAGCAATAAATAGTAAAGTAAAACATACTATGAAACAGGAAGATCTTTAGCAAAATTAAAGGAGACCAGACATAGAGAAAGGACGAGGGGAGAGAGAGATTGAGAGGAAGGGAAAGGGATGGAAAAAGAGTTAAAATGTATTATGCACATGTACCAACTCCCCTGTAATCATTATTTATTACAACATGTACTACTAATACTTAGAAAAGCAATTAGGAATTGGTAATAGCTATGTTCAAAGGACATCCTCAAGGCTATTCTCTAATACCAAAACTGTAGACTGATGACCTGTTTTCCAAAAAATCAGACAAGACTTGAGCATGTAATTCAGTGGCACTTAGCATGTGCAAGACTCTGGGTTCAATCCCCAATATTGAGAACAAAAAGTTAGAAAAATTCTTTTAATAAGAAACAGAAGGTATGGGCCAGGGATTTAGCTCAGTGGTTCTGGAGCCTGCCTTGCAAGTACAAGGGCCTAAGTTCGGTCCCTAGTAACCACATACAATGTCAGGCTTGTGGTGACCCATACCCACCAGCAATCAGTACCACATACCACAATACTGGGCGTGATGACTCACACCTATAATTCCAACACTCAGGAGGCAGACGCAGGAAGATTGCTGAGTTCAAGGCTGAGTTCAGGACCAGCCTAAACTACAAAGCAAGACTCTGTCTCAAAAAACGAAAAAAAAAAAAGTAAGAAAGAAAAATAAACAGAAAGTATATGTGGCTGTTTGCCTGTGTGTGGATCTTGGTCAAATAGATCTTTATATTTAAAAATAACTCTTATGGCTGCTGATCATTGTTGACAAATGACCATTTTTGCATGCTTGTTCCATGCAAAATCTCTGAGTTGCACTGTATGTGACTGGGCTTCTGATATTCTAGTTCCATTTTCCTGAACAGAAGCACTCATCCTGTCTGTAAAGTGTGCTCCCCATCCCCCGGCACCACTGTATAAGAGCCATGTTTGAAGTTAGAGGCCTTAAATCTTTTCTTTAATTTCCATGACCCTGAATCATTTTTCCTGGTTATCTTTTACTCTTCCATTATGCTGTCCCTCTGTATATCTGTCAGTCATCTGGTTTTCTTAGAGGATTTTAGTATAGGTCAGTGGACGAACCTTTTAGAGCTTTCAGTGATACAAATGGCCTGCTGCAGCACGTGTGCCATAAGCTTACCAACACTGCTATAGGTGATATTATGTAGCACTTCTAGGTAATACTGATGAAATGATATGAATAAAATAGGATCCAAACTTGTTGACAAAATACAGAATAGACATGGTCACTCTGCCCCTTAGCAATGCCCTTTTACAATACATTTGCACTCCCAGGACCTCTGACTTTTCCTTGTGTTTGCTTTTGTGCTCCATTCTTTCTGTGTCTTTATTCTAGCAGTCCCTTTTGTCTAAAATGATCTTGTCCTTTTTCCATTTCCTCTGTCTGCTTTGCTCATTGTTTAAGAATGGAATCAAATGACTTAGCAAAATAGTCACCCCTGCCTAAAGAATGTGTCTTTTCTCCTTAAAGAACTAGTCCTTTTATTTCTTTTCTTTTTAAAACATATTTTTAATTAAAAATTATATGTTTTATAATTTAATGTTTTGAAATATGTTAATATTTTGGAAAGGATAAATTAAGCTAATTAACAAATATGTTAGCTCACATACTCATCCTTTGTTTATTGAGAA
Source organism: Petromus typicus (assembly GCA_004026965.1). Lineage (NCBI taxonomy): Eukaryota > Metazoa > Chordata > Mammalia > Rodentia > Petromuridae > Petromus > Petromus typicus. The sequence continues at coordinate 6,216 of PVIR01013779.1, forward strand.
AACTTAAAATGTACTCTTACTTTCAAGATTACGCTATTATTAACTATAATTGGTATTGATCGCTGCTGGGCGTGAGTTTCCATGCCCAGTATTGTATGTGGTTACCGGGGAATCAAACTCGGGTCCTTGCACTTGCAAGACAGGCGCCAGAACCACTGAGCTAAATCCCTGGCCCTACTACAGATCTCTTGAACATGCTCTTTCTGTGTAATTGAAATTTTGTATTTGTTGACCAATATCTCTTTATCCTTGCCATCCCCATCGCCACAGCGCCTATTAACCACCTTTCTACTCTCTGCTTTTGTGAGTACAACTGCTTTTTGTTTTTAATTTCACGTGTGAGAGCATGCAAATTTTTCTTTCTCTGTCTGACCTATTTCTAGGTTATCTTTCTATTTATTAATGTTTTTAAAGTTTTTCTCATCAATGTTTCATAGTTTTTAGTATACAGGTCTTTTCTTTAATTAAATTTGTTCCTAAGTAGTATGGATTTTGGCAGGTATAGAATATGGTGACAGACTTATGCCACACATGCTACAGTGGGCTGTTTGTATCATTGAAAGCTCTAAAAGGTTTGTTGTCACTGGTATAGGAAGTGGCATTGTATTCTTGATTTTTCTTCCTTTTTTGATGAATAGGTCATTACTTATGTATAAAATCTCTGCTGATTTTTATTTTGTGTCCTGCAATTTTGTTCAACTTATTTATTAGTTGATGGAATTTTTAGAATTTTGAACATAGTATAAGATTCTGTTACATACAGGTAGGGGAAGTTTAAATTCTCTGTTTCCAATATGAATGACTTTCTTTTCTCTTTTCTATGGGCTTTTTCATGGAGTTTAATTCCAGTGTTTTCTTACTAGTTTTCTCATTGAGTGATCTATCTGTTGCTTAAAGTGGAATGTGGAAGTTTCCTACTATTATTGTATAATTGTATTATTGTACAATTGATATTTCCCTTCAGATCTATTTACATTTGCTTTGTATATTTAAATGTTCCAAAATTCAATACATAAATATTTTTCTTCCTTTTTAGGGTTTTAAGATTAATGTTTATTTGTCTTATATATATCTATATATATTTCTATGCATCTAAATAAGTATAGCTATTCATGCTCTCACTTGGTTTCTGTTTGAATACAATATCTTTTTCTCTTCCTTCACTTTCAGTCTGTGTCTGTCCTTCCAAGTAAAATGGATCTCCTATAGGCAATATGTCATTAGATCTTATTTTTTAATTCACTAATCCACTCTGTTTGAATTTATCTCATTTACATTCAAACTAATTACTGTTGTGTGCAGATTTATTTCTGCTGTTTTACTGTTTTCTGACTGTTTTGTAGACGCTTTGTTTCTTTTTCTTCTTTGTGATTAGATGATTTTCTTTAGTTACATGCTTGAAATCCTTAGTTTTTATCTTTTCTAAAAATTAACTTTCTTCTTTAGTTTGTAGCTACAGAAAATATATTATTATCAGATGATAGAAACTTAGCTTAGATCACATACCAAAATTACACTTTTATTCCACCCCCACATTTTAAGTTTCATATACTTTCATTGTAATTTGTATCTATTTGTATATATTTTAAAAATTCTTGTAGGTTATTACCTTTAATAGTTTTGTCTTTTAACTTTCATACTAAAGGTGTAATTTACACACCATCGTGACAGCACTAGAATATCTTAACACTAGAATTTGTGTACTTATTGTGACCTGGGAAAAGATGATGTGGGTAATTTAAAGCTGTTCTTTGAACTTTCTTCAATGTGTCATTTCTTATTTCTGTGCTATCCCCAGTTGTAGTAAATTCTTACCTCATTTTCTTAGCTTGTGTGAATGTGTTTATGTACATGGAATTATTGAAATTGATGGTTCTTTGGAGACTTGAGTGCTGGGAAGTCCTAGTCTACTATCTTGCTCAAATCTCTCCACTTCCTGTCATCTCACTTAGTTTCTGGTTTTTTTGTGGGGTTTTTTTTTTGGGGGGGGTACTGCTTTTATAAAATAAGTGTTGGGGCTAAGGATTTAGCTCAGTGGTTTGTGCGCCTGTCTTGCAAGTGCAAGCCCCTGGGTTCAGTCCCTGGTAACCACATACAACAATGCTTCATGTGAAGACTCACGCCCAGCAGCAAACAGGACCACAGACCACAGTGCCGGGCGTGGTGGCTCACGCCTGTCATCCCAGCACTTGGGAGGCAGAGGCAGGAGGATTGCTGTGATGTGAGTTGGAGGCTGAGCTCAGGGCCAGCCTGAACTACAAAGCAAGACCCTGTCTCAAAAAACAAAACAAAACAAAACAAAAAATATGTATCACATAATAACTCATTTACTTATATTCTTTTGATCTGTTGACTCAGACATTGTACATATTCAGTAGCCTTCTTGGTGTGGACTTTTTAATTTGTGATAAACATATACCCCTATCCTAATAGTAGCCATGATCTTCCTTGTAAATTGTTCTACTGAACATTTATATGTAGAGATTGAGGTATAGATCTGAAGTGCTACTTAATTATGAAAAATTGAAATGAACTTTCTTTTATCCCAGACCAAGTACTATAAATCTTACTTTCAGAAGAATATAAACATAGTGAGAGTTAAATCCTAGAAACAGCCCAAATGCCACTCATCTGGAGGCTGGTTAAAGAAGATGTGGGTTTTTAATAAAATGGAGTATTACTCACCCATAAAAATGATAAATTAGAGACATTTATAGTTGAACGGATGCACATTGAGGCCATACTCATAAATTAAATAAATAAAACACAGATGTGAAAATACTGTATCATTTTCTCTAGTGTGAAAAACTGAAGATGTAAATAAGATTATGCTAAAATGTATGCTAGGTATTGTGAAATAGGAAGAAAAAGGGACAGGAACAGAGGGAGGCAGGGAAATGCAAAGAAGGGACAGAATAAATTCAATAGTAAAAAGGGAAAAATGTGGAAAAGCTTATGTATATAGGGTATGAGTGGTTGAATGGAGGGCAGGGCAGTGGGAAAAATAAGAAACAAGATATATCATGTTCTGGTGCAAATTCTCAATGAGGAAAGTGATCATAATATATTCCTAAAATGTACCAATAGACTCAATATATTTTTAATTAATTTATTTTTTAAAATCTTTATTGGTACATTATAAATACACATCATCATCGCATTCAACATTGCAAGTTTGTACCAGAATATGACATGACTTGATTCTCATTTTTCCCTTCCCCCCTGCCCTGCAACCCCCCACCCCCTATATACACAATCTTTGTTTTCTTTTTTCTTTATTATTACCACATTTGTTTTCCCCCTCGTTATTTACCCTTACACTCTCTTTCCTTTTAAATATTTTCTACTTCACAATATCAACTATACATACTACAACTCATTTACAACTTCATTTTCTCGTACCAGAGAACAGATATGATATTTACACATCTGTTACCTGTTTATTTTGCTTATGAGGATGTATATTAAAAAAAAAACAAACAGTAGTCTTAGACACATGCCTTTGTCTTGTTTAAAGAACTATGGAAAAATGAATTTTTCGTATCACCCCAGTAGAACCCCGTACTTTAGAACTGACACCAGTCTTGGCAAATATGGATCTAGTTCCTGTTATTTTAGGTAGTGTGCCATAAACTTTTCTCATGACAGTGTTATAGATGCTGTCTGAAGTGGGTATGCCAGCATCAACACTTGTTAAAATTGTAGTGACTGGTTGATTGTGTTTTCAACAGCTTCACATAAATCACTTCCTTCTCTGTAATAGAGTAGCTAGTACACTTCCCAAACAAAGGTGAAACAAATTGTAATTTTCTGATCTCTTCGGGTAACGAAAGCAGTATGTTTTTGTTTACAAACTTAATAAAACTCTCATAAATAATGTCACTTTCTCATTTTGTCACTTTTATAACCATTTTTGTTGGTGAATTTCAACATGTGAAATTACTTCTAGGCCAGAAGATATTTTAATAAAATATTGACCAGCCTTAGTGAATTAAATGCAAATGAAAAGCTCCTGATATTTATGCCATACATAAGGGCAATTAGGAACTTACTGTAAATGGGTACATTATGGTGTGCTAAAGGAGTATAAAATTAGTAGCTGGCTTTCTGGTTCTGTAAAGTGAAAAGCAACATACAAAATGAAGTTGTATACATTCCATAGTTTAGTAAGGTAATAGAGGCTGCAAGTTCTTGGAGAATCCAAGTTAATAAATCCTTATATTGTAGGGCTGTGCTCAAAAGTCTTTTTCAGTCTCACTATGCTATTTGTTCTCTCACTCAAATCACAATTGCCAACTTGGAGCCTATCTACTCTTGTTGCTATAATAACAGATCTCTGAGAACTTTGCACATTAATGAATTTTAAAATTTCCTTCCAAATTTGCATATATCCTCCTTTATGCATAATGGTGGTGCTTTGGTGTACCTTTTAAAATTCCAGCTCCAAGATTAAATGTTAAAATCTGATCTCCTGTTAATTCAGTTACCAAAAGTGTTTTCTAACCCCTTCACATACACAGTTCATCTATTTAATTTCTGTACCACTCAGCTTTACATCCCAAAAGTAGAAGGAGCTATATAGTGAGTTTTAGATTTTTGTTTGCTTAGTTCTTTAAAGAGTAAATTAAAACATTAAAAGGTGCCACATATTTCCCAGAAAATGAATAGGTCATAACTTTTGCCAGCATACCTAATCCTATATACTTCTTGTATTTGGACAAAAGCACTTTGTTGCTGATATACTATATATTTTACTCCCCCCCCCCCGTATCTATTTCCGGAATATGAGCTCCTTAGGGGCAGAAATTTTTATGTGTTTTTGACTTGTATTTCAAAAACCTATCATATACTAGTTGCTCAGTATATATCTGTTAATTGGATGAAATTCATCCAGATATCATTTAGACAGTGTTAGCTCACATAGCAAAGACAAATAAAAGAAATAACAGGTATTTCACTTTTATTTATTTTTTGCTGTGGATCAAATTATCTGTTGATTATTTTACTTGGATTGTCTTTTTTAAGTAGCACAACACCTGTGAAGTGAAAAACAGTATACAACATGAAGATATCTATATCTATATCTATATTGATATCAATATAGATAGGTAGATATTCCACAATTCAGTTGGGTCATAGAGAATGCAAATGAAGATATACTATCTCTGTTTACAGATAAATAAATTAATGTTCATAGAATCAATGATCTTGCCCTAAACCACACAATCTACTAGTAGCAGAGCAGGATTAATATGTTAAGGCAATTTGACACCAAAGTCCTTGCTGTACTACAGTACTGTTATTTTCTGGAATGATTAGAGAAATATTTATCTGCTCAGTCCCACCTGAGATGTGAATTATCACTTTGTTCAATGCATTCATGCCATATATACCACCTACTGTGTGGTCGTTAAGATCAGCTGTCATGATATCACAGTGCTTATGTTCAAGTAGCCCTTATTTTGTTTAATAATGGCCCAAAGTGCAAAGTATTGATGCTGTAAACTTTACTGTGGTATATTGTTAGAACTGTATTTTATCATTTTTATAACCTTAGCATGTTTAATTTATAAATTAAACCTTATCATTGGTATGTGTATATTTAAATAGAGAAACACATATGCATATATACTTGTGTGTATGTGTATGTTTTTAAAGATATATATGATTCACTACTGTCTCTGGCTTCAGTCATCCACTGGAGATTGGAAATGGGCCCCCACTTACGTAAAGGAGGACTACTCTACCTAAATGTGTCAAGGACTCTGTTATTTGCAAGAACACTACCTTTGTAGTCTTAAAAAGCAAGTGTGACACTTCAAGTTCAGGTTTTGTGCTGGGAAAAATAATTTCTTTAAGCCACAGTGTTACCATTTTTAAAAGAAAGTAATAATGAGAGCTACTTCAACTCCCAGAGTTATAAAAACTGTCCATAAAATAATCTGAAATAGCTTTGTAAATATGAAATTATATGGCATACCTTGTACACTATAAGGGCCTACTTATATTCAGATTTTATTTTTTACTTCCTGTGAAGGAGTTTACTTAATGAGGACCTTTTTGCCTTTGGACCCCATTAGGATATTTTAGAATAAAAACCATGGTCTTGAAATGTGATTGAATGATTTGCCCCAAGCAAGCATCATAGTGAGTCAGTGGTGAGTCCAAAAGCACAACTCAAGCTCTAACACAGATAAAGGTTATATTTTGGTACTTCTTGCTGATTTGGAAAGACTTTATACATCGTTCATATTTTAGCATTCTGTACCTCACTTATTGCTCTTCTTTTTTGGAAGAATTTACAGAAATATTCGTGCGGTCATACTATATTTACTCATTTGTTTTTAATTACAATTGCTAGTAAATGGTGTTAACTTTACTTGACTTAAGTGGAAAATGCTTTTCAGTAAGTCGCAGACAACAGTTCCCTACTCAGTCACACGTGGTAGTATTAACAGTAGTGATTTTCTTTAACAGGAGAATGGTTTGAATTAAATAAGCTAGTGTGCTATAGGGTGCTGATGTGATGGGTTGTAAATTTTTCTTCTTTCTCTACTAATGGATAAGTATCACCCAAACTCTGTACAGTGTGGGCTCTACTAGAGATTCATAGCATCCTTTATTTAAACAACAGTGTGTTCCAAGTCCATATCCTTTCCAGAATGATAAAGGGAATATCTCTCTGTGTGAGTTCTACAGTTGAATATATCACTGCAATTGGTGTACAGCAAGTTATGAATCCAATCAAATGTTTTTCTTCTAATCTTCAGCTGCAATCAGTAAATTGTCATCATAAAGTAGAACTTTGCTTTGATTTTGACATTGACGTTATATCTTAACTGAACAAATAGTAATTCCATTTTCTGTCTACCTTAGTTTCATGTCTATAAATAAGTGAAAATAGGAGAAATGGAAAGAACATGGTTGATATCAGGGAGAGGGGCCAGACAACTTGTAAAATATGACACCAGGCATGTGTTGCATGTCGGCAGAGTTCACAGTGTACTGTGATGTATTACAGTGTGTTACTCTGTGTGTGTGTGTGTGTGTGTGTGTGTGTGTGTGTGTGTGTGTGTGGCTACATTTGAGCTGAGAGGGGTCAATGAAGATTGAGCCGACAAGATGCCATTAAGTTATATGGAAGAAATTTCTTACATAACGTGACTTAACAGCAATCTTACAAGGAATACCGTTAGAGCATGGAATGGGGAAGTAAATATGATATGATCATAAGGAATACTTACTTAATGACAACATCTCAGCTATCTTCCCTAGGAAGTCACTTTATTGTGCGTTAAGAATCTTTTATTCTTATTGTCTGCCCTTCTACTGCATTCACCTTAAATGCTGCCCCAAAGGCCAAGTCAGGAGAATTGCAAGTTTAAGCCCAAGTGGATAACTAATTAAGGCTCTGTCTCAAAATTATATACAGATAACTAGGGGTGTAGCTCAGTACTCCCTGGCTCCAATTTTCCAGAACTGGCAACTCTTTCCCTTTACTAATTGTTTAATTTGTTAAAAGAACATTTTTGAAAATATTAAAAGCATTTTTGAATTCCACAACTTGCCTTGAAACCATCATTATGCTGGTATATTAGTCTTTTCAATCTCTAGCAAACTATCTTAATCTGTATAATTTACGAACAAATGTATTGTTCACAGTTCTGGAGGTTAAGAAGTCCAAGATAAATGTCAAGACAAGGTGCCAATGGATTTGGTATTTGGTGAGGACTTTTGCACTACCTCACATAGTAGAAGTGGCAAAAAAATTTCTTCAAACCTGTTTTGTTTGTTAACATTTTTCTATACTGAACAATAGTTACATCTTTATTGGGGTACTGGCAAATGAAGGTAGCACGCCTTGACTATTTTTGATCTCCTAACTCCCCTTTTCACACTCCCCCAGTTCCCTTTCCCATCTTTGTCAAGTCTGCTCTTTTGTTTCCTACCATCCCACCTTTACCTTAATCTTTTCTTTATGTATTATTTTTCTTATATAAGAGAAATCATGCAATGTTTAACTTTCTGTATCTGACTTCTTTCATTTAACATTATGGTCTCAAGTTCCATCCATTGTCCTGTGGTTTCATTCTTCTTTGTGACTGAGTAGTATTCCACTCTGTGTATAAGGCATAGTTTCTCTATTTGTCTGCTGATAGGCATCTAATCTATTTCCAGAGCTTAGCTGTTGTGAGTTGTGCTATTATAAACATGAATGTCATTAACTCTTTTCAGGAATATACCCAGGAGCGCTTTATCTGGATCAAATGGAATTTCTGTTTTTAGTTTTGTGAGATAGCTCCAATGCCGATTTCCATAGTGATTATACTAGATTACATTCCCACCAAGAATGTAGAAAATGTCTTTCTCCTGTACATCTTCATTAGCATGTTTTGTTTAGGATATTCTTGGTGATAGCTTTTCTTAGTGGGAAAAGATGGAATCTTAGGGTTGTTTTGATTTTTTCTTTTTCCCAATAACTAAAAATGATGAACATTTTTTCATATACTTTTCGACCATTTGTAATTCTGCTTTTGAGAAGTATCTGTTTAATTCCTTATACATTTTATGAATGGGTCTTTTTTCTTTTTTTTTTTCTTATATATACTCTATGTATCAGCCCTGCATCAGAGCTTTTTCTAAAGGCATTATCCTTTTCATGAGGGCAAACTCTCATTACCTAATTGTCTCCCAGAGGCCTTACCTCTTAATATCATCACTTTGGGTATTAGCTTTAACCTTGTAAGTTTAAGGGAGGAGAACACAAACATTCAGACCCTTGTAAGTGGAAAAGCTCAATGTTTAGTAGGAAGTATGAGATAGCTGGTAAATATTAACAGCTTATGTGCCAAGAAGGATACCGTTTTGAGACTGTGAAGTTGAGAAATGAATCTGATTCTGAGTAGCTATAACAGGAAGCCTATTGTAAATTCACATGTATTGTAAAGATAAGACCACCTATTTGATAGGGGGTAAGTAGGGCTTTAAAAAGAGGTCTCAATATGTTAAGAAGGCAGAAAGCTTTAAAGCAAAATCAAAGAAAAGCACTTTAGAAGGATGTTCACAGTTGAAGTATGGTATATTTATTGAGAAGTAGATCTGATTCTTAGTTCGTAAGTGCAGCTGATCAATATGCCATTGATCATATACTAATACAACATCAATATACTGATGGTTTTAGAATATTGACTCATAATGAATCAACTCATTGTTCCTTAAAGGAACAAGAGATATTAGTTCAGGTGTCAACCATTTCTTGCTGTTTTCAGAGGTTTCTACAAAGATTAACACCACGCTCAAGTGTCTTAGACAAGGGAAATAATTGAGTATTAAGGAAAGTTGCTAACATTGATTCTGGTGCCAGTGCCAGAGTTTGGCCCTCTTTCCCTGTCCCCCTGCCTCAAAAGGAGGCCATAAAGATAATGGCAAATCTGTGTTTAACATACTGTAGACTTGTGATGGGCGTAACCATTGAGGTTTAGGCCAAATATTGATTATTCAGGAATTCATAGTGTAGGTCATGTAGAGCCTTGATATAATTTATTCTCCATTTTGCTGTCTGTTTTTGATGATTTTACTGCTCATTATTCTTTTCCCAGAGGGTAGGCAAAGAAGAAATAGGCAGAGGAGAATATAATTTTACCAGCCAATTTTGTTATTGTTGTTCTGGTGACGATTCTGATGGAGAAGGAAGCAGAAACTATGGACCAAAATGAAATGCTTTAGATCTGTATAAATTTAATTTTTTCATAACCTCTAGTCTCTATGAAAAGGTGAACTGTTTATATAATCTTTGAAAGACTTACTGAAAAAGGAGGAGTATCAGCCCCTTGAACAGTTCAAGTAGTGATATTTCTATACTTTAGAGCTCTGTATAACTATATGGTGCCAGAAAATATACAACAGCAAGCAACTTCTCTTGGTCCCTAGGGAGAGACAGATTTAAAAAAAAAAATGATGTTGTATTGTCAATAATGTGCTTTGAATGCTTTTTGGTGATGGTCAGTATTTTTCATTTTTCTGAATTACTTTTAACAAGTTTACTATTCATTAACCCTCTCATATATATTTGACCTTTTCTATAGTTATCCTAGCTCCTCTGTGCATCCATTATACTAAGATTACTGGGATGTGCTCCATTTAACTCACTTCCTTGCCCCCAAACTAATTATTTCAAGCTGGTAATTAAGCCGTCTATGTTTTTTTCTGGGTTATTTATGATTTACAGGTATAACTGTGTTTTGTAATACACAGTTTTGAAAAGTAAAAGATTTCACTGTGGGTAGATTGACTTGGAACACAAGAGGCTATTTTCTAGGTGGCCTAGGAACCAACCACTAACAATGACATTTATTGTAAGAAAATTGATGTGTATAATAGCTTGTGATTTACTTATGCTGAGGAAAAAAGAGCCTAGGCCTTTAGAAAAATGACCTTAAGAATCTTAGGTAATCTTCAAGAAAAAATGATGAAGAAAATGAAGAAATGTAATTGTATTTAATAAAATATTTAAAAATAAGTGTCAGGCAAATCTATTCTGTAGAATTAAATAATAAATGACAATAACAGTCTAATGAGCTTCCCATTTTTAATATAGTGTTGACTTTAAAATATTATATAGATTGAACATATATTTTGTCCAAATGTGCATGAAGTTCATATTCTTACCCTTTAGAGGGAATCTAGAAAGCATAGAAATGCAATGCCCATGCCTTCATTACTTTTTTAAAAATTGAAATCTTTATTGGTACATTACATATACACATCATGATTGCACTCAACAGTGAGAATTTGTACCAGTATATGACACAACTTAATTCTCATTTTTCCCATAGCCCTACACTACCTACCACCCCTACCCCCTATATACATAAACTTTGTTTCCTTTCTTTTTTGTCATAATCTCATTATTTTCCCCCTTCACCCTATTTCGCTTTGAGTATTTTATTTTCAATTAAAGATGTGTAATGGCATAACTAGCTTCATTCTTTCAAAACTAAAAAAAGTCTAAGATAGATAAAATATATTATTGTTTTGTGTACTATTGTATTATATTGTAATAGCAATAATACAATTATTGTAATACTTTTCTGTTACTGTATTTTGTGTAAATTCTACCTTTTGGGCATGAATTTTCAGTACAGCAGGATTGCAGTTAGGCTAAGACTGCTTGAAAAGAGTCTCATTCAGGATTGCCTGCTTACCATCATGGTTTCCTCACTTCTTGTTTCTGAGAAATAATTTCTCAATAATTAAACAGTAGTATAACACAACAGATTAATTCTTCATGACTCCTTAGTTAAAATACAACTCTTAAAATTACAGCTTCTTTAAGATAATGCAGCTCTTCTGTTGATTGACTAGGAGCCCTAATAGAATGATCTGTCCCTGGAGTGGTAGCTGAGAGGCCAAACTGCCACTAGTTTGCTGTGGAACTTTTAAGTCACCTTAGCCTCTTTGATCTTTAGAATTCTGTTTTAGGAGCATTCTCATGCTTTCTCTGTTCATCTTACCAGGTAGCTATGAGGTGGATATGAAGGACAGTCAAAAATGTAGCAGTCTCTGAATGTGTTATTGTTGTTGAAGTAATAGAACCAAACAAATGTCTCTTTAGGAATGGCTGTAAATAGTAGTCCTACTTTTTCAGCTGCTTCATATTTATCTGCTTTTTGTGTATAAGTCTCAATTTCTCACTGAATCTGGCAAGATAGTACCTTTTGTGATATGGTTCACCTCTCTGCTGAAGGGCAGAAGCCACCATTTTCAAAAAAATAATGTACCTTGAAAGAGGATATCTAGAAAGTAGCAACAGATACATTGGCATTTTGAGTCAAACCATCTTGCTGGTCACAAGGCAGAATGGCAGCAAGCTCAGGTGAAAGAAGTGCGGTCATTATCCAAAGGTCATACTTACTAAGCTTGTGCTGCCATTTCTTGCCCTAATTCTCTTATGTCGGAAGGCCATGTGGGCAGCAGAGGGAGCCAGGAATCTCACTGTCACAAAAGTATTTAAGAGATTTTCTACAAGTAGAACTGACTATCCTATGTTCAGAGTGACAGGAGCCCCTGTCTTCCAGGAGTTTTTCCTCAAAGACAATAAGCAGCTAGAGCTTCAGGAAAAGTCCACCCCTGTCTTGAAGCTTAACTCAAGTAAGACATTCCATCAGTGTCATTTGATTGGATGAATGAATGGATGGACAGATCTGTAATGAATGAGCAATGACCTTTTAAAGTTAATTCTCTGGAGTTCCTGTATAGAAAAACAGAGGTGACAACTTGAAAACACTTAGCAATGTAACTTGGAGTCAAATATCTATTTCTATTCAAATACTTGACATTCAGATCAAGGGCGAGGGATAAACTTATTATTTAATTAATATGTATAGAAAAAAACAAAATTAAGGATTCCATCTCTTTTATGTGAAGTTACATTCTAACCTACTGTATATTGAATAATTTTTCATATATTTAATTGGTTTGATTTATTTTCTAATAAGACACCTTGAAGGGAATGTTTATACTTTCTTCTGCATCAGTGGTGAATCATGCATAAGTACAAAGAGTTTTCCCAGTGCAGTTCCACAGATGAGGCAGTGTGGTATAGGAGGAAAGTTTTTACCTAGAGGATATGAATCCCAGCTCCTCCGCACATTCATGTTATAAGCTTGGGGAAATCACCGATATTCCTCGGAGATGCAGTTTTCTCATCTACAAACCAAAAACATTAATCTCTTCCTCCACTGTAGAAATCTTTTAGAAGCACTTGATAAGCTGTAATATTCTATAATAATGTCAGATATTTTTACAGCAAGAATTAGAACTAATGTGCTAATGCTTCAAGACTGTTTTATGGCATTCTGGTGTAGAAGGTGGCACATAGCTTCTGAATTTTGGTTACTGTCCTAAGAACATTCAACTTAAAGACAGTTGTGAAAATGATTAGTCAAAGTTACCTTTAATTAAGATGTGTTAAGTGTGGAAGTTGCATAGATTGTAAAGGACAATTTTAGGCTCCTTTTAGATCATACTACTCATTTGAAGATGTCTCCAGACTTCATTTATATCTGACAGTCCAAACTACATATGTTATGCATTGCTCTGGTTTACAATGACCAGAATATGCTGCTTTTTACGATGCTGGGAATGGAGCCCGGGGCTTTGTGCCTACTGGCAATTGCTGTATCACTGAGACACACCTCCAGGCCCCGCAGACAATTTGATATACACTGAAGTTATTAGAAACTTTGCTTTAATGTTACCTTTACTTAACTGTAAGATGACCATTTCAATTTGGAGGATTATTGTCCTTCTGAACACAAATCAATTTACTGTGCTCTAAATGGTAAACATACTTGAGAGCAATAGGCAATCCACAGTCGTTCCCTATGTATTGAATGAGGTTGTAAATGTATGATCAAATGATCAAATCAAGTTTTCATTGAAGCACAATCCTATCTCCAAGAGGAAGCCAACTATCAAGAATGAACTTTAAAAATAAGACATTTTGTAGATTTATTAAAATAGAAAACATAAGCTGATTAGGAAAAGTTCCAAAGATTCATTATTAGTTTATTAAAGTATATTGAAATGAGTGTTGGAGAGATATAAATAAATTAACCTTTAATGAGTACCTAGGGGCCAAGCAAAAGAATGACAGAGGATTAGAAGTATTTTGTCTGATTGTCGCATAATGTACACTGATTAGTTTTTTCTCTGAATGCTCATTGCTGTATAACAATACTAATAACTAAAAAGATTGAATTTAAAATGTCTCTAGATTGTAATTGTTGCCTACTCTTCTGTGTACATAAATACCATCCTTGGCTTTAATAGCTGTCCCTACTATAACTTTGGCAGAGAAAGACAGGAATTTTGGTCATTGCATCATTACATTTTAAAATGTCTCAGATGTGAGCATTGCTTTGGTCAATTAGAGTAATTCATTTCTACCATACCAGACATGTTTTTAGCATTTTAGCATTAGGTTCTTACTCTAAGTTTTGATAATACTTAGCTCTAAATAGTATTAATTGATGGGAAGTTATTTAGAAGATATTGGTATTTAAATACTAGCTATGAAAGAACACTTCTCCACACTTCTTTCGAGTTCAGATTTACAAATAACATTCTTAAGGAGGCCTTTTATTTGAAGGAGTATTGGAAATGCTTTGGGTTTTTTTTTTTCCTGCCTTAACTGTGGTACAATTAAATCATTTACTGATTGCTAAATACATTTTGCATAGATGATACTAGGAAGGCATCCTTTCAGTGCTCCCTTCTGTCTCCTTATCTACTCCTACTGAGTTTTATTTCAGATTTTTATCAATGTCTTCCACCATTTAGATTTTATTTTTCTTAAATTCAGAGCTAGGAGATCACACGGTGTAACTCTCATTTTAGAGGAGGAAAACATCGAGATTACTTATCCAGAATTACCCGAAGAGTTGATAGAAGACCAGAGACCAGAACGTATGTCTTCAAGGCCTTTCTCTCTACTTAGCTGCTTCCTTTACATTTTTTACAATCTACCGGATCCTTTTTAATGTTCAGTAGAATCACTGAGGTGACAGGTAACATAGGGAGAACCTCACTGGAACATTTTATCAAATGTAGTTTTATGATTGAGATGCAGTGCTTGTCACTTTTCATGACATTGTTCATTCAGTGAAGGAAATGAATGGTGACTTGAGAATAGAGATGACTGGCCTTAAGTTCCAGGAATTTCAAGAAAGGCCAGGACCAACCCCACAGGTGGCTTGGATTCTTTCTCTGGAGAAGAATAAGAAAATAAAACAGATACAATATTTCTGAAGTTTTTTAATCTGTTCTCCTGTAGTCAAAAAAAGGAACTCAATCCTGTAATTATACTTTGCCTTATTTTCCCCAAGACTTCAGTTCTATTTATTTTTGCTATTAAGCCTTCTGATATTTTACTTCAAAAGGGAAGTCCCAAAAGCATCGCAAACTGAACAAGTTGTGTCTAACGTTTATGCTACACAACCAGTAGTTTCCTGCATGTTGTAGGTGATTAGTGTATGAAATTACCTTCTAAGATTTCTGGTTTTAACTTCAAAAAAGACTTGGGCAATAAACACTTCTTTGCTGGCCTTATATTACAAAACCATTTAGAGCTGTAGTCCTTACTCCTGGTTGCACATTTGAATCCCCTGGTGGCTTTTACAAATTGAATGTGTAAGTTCCACCCTGACTGGAAACTGGAATTTCTGGGTGTAGGGCTCAACTCTTGGTATGTTTGAAAAGTTCCTCAGATGGTTTTAATATATGGCCAGAAGTGAAACTTTGTCTTCAAATTTCAGTCTCTTCTGAGATACTCCTAACAAATCTATGGGATCAGGGACTGGATTGAGGCAGACAAGTATCTGGTAGAAATCTATACGGGAGTTGCTTTGGACTATGTTCCCTTTGGAGGAAACCACATTTAGATCACACGTGTGAAGGAAAGCAATGGCCATTTAGAAGCCCAAAGGAAGGAACTTTATAGAGTTGGTTTCCTCGCACTACAGCTATGTGGTCATGATTGGCATTTGCCCAGGAGGCCAGGCAGCATGACTAAGTTTCAGAGCCTTTGCCCACTGTTACTGTGCTTCCTCCTTTCCTCATCATCCCAAGCAAATGCACAACTTTCAGGATATTCTGAGCCTTCAAATTTATCAACCAAATTTTATCTACAGTGGATGTTTCCACAAGCCTAAAGAGTGGGGCTAAAAAATATAAAAACAGAACAACCATAATGGAAGGTGGCAATGAATTCTATTAGCGAGGGAATGAAAATAGACATTATCTTCAAGAGTAACACCTTGACTTTTGAGACTCATTACAAGACCCCATAGACATTCCTTAGATTGAGATCTTTAGATCTCTGCTTACCTTCAGCTTCTTAAAGACACTTTTGGAAAAGTTACTGTGCGCTTATAGTCTGACTTTGCCTGGGACAAGTTTCCTCTGTTGTTTAGTTGAAATAATTAGATCATCCTTTTGCTGCCACTGGGATGCCTAGACCTCTTAGGTGTTAAGACTTAAAATTGCAAAATGAATATAATAGGAAGTAGGAAAATCTTTTTCAAATAAAAATGTGAACAAGAGATGAGAAGATAAAAGATGGGACAAATAATTGGAGGAAAAAATGAAAATTGAGCTTTTGCAAATGGAAAGGTGACCAAGAGTTTCAAGAAGCAGGAAAAGGGATTGTTTTAAAATGGGTTATGAAGATGTACCACTCCCATGATAAATGTAATCAGTACATGTTGCAAATGTGTACTAATAAAAAAAGCAAAAACAGTGACAAAAAAACTATACTTTTTTTAAAGTCCTGTCTTCTAGAATGTAACATAATTCTAACTCCTACAGAATATTATTTTGCAGCAGAGACACCATTAAGTTGAAAATGTTCATAGAATTGAATTTGACTCTGGCATTCTCTTCAGCTCAATCCATCACTTTGTAATCTCTTAGGAGCTCTGATTTGCTCTGCCGGTTGTCTCAGAGTATCTTTCTGAAATGAATTTACTTTAAAGTTAAAGATGATTAGAGTGCCTCTTCTTCAGGAGACAGTTACATCGCTATATTCGTTGGCAGGGAGAAAAACAACATAGCATTAATTTTTCCCAGCTTTCTTTGAGTATTGTTAAAAGGAGAATTGTCAGCTTAATCCAACATACTATAATAACAAAAAGACAGCTGCTATTAAAATGCAAGATTTTCTGATAAGACCATTTTGAAGAGTTGTTTGGGAGGAGGAGAAAAGCAAGAAGGATAAAGGGAGAAAGCGAAGGAATCTATTAAATACTCTTGACCTTCAAAGACACTTTTGTCACCAAATGTTGTATATAAACTAAACCAAGTCTGAGATGTATTATTAAAATGGTTTTGTTGTTGTTGTTGTTGTTTTTACTATCCTTAGCCCAATGATATGTTATCCTGCTTCTTAAACTGTTACGTATTTTTTTCCTGCACAGATTTGTATTTTCTGATAGGCTTTATTAAGAATATATCATAAAGGTCAAATGTAAGCTATTTGCTGGTGTTTCCAACCAGCCTTTTTGCCATGGCAAATAGAGATTGGAAGGAGTTTTATTTTTCACATAGCTGAATGGATACGCCTCCAGTGGATTGTGCTTTTTCTTAGATGAAAGCCCACAAACCTTACAGTGTTTTGCTTTTTGTTTTGTTCAGTACCAGGAACCAAACTCAGGACCTTGCACTTTCTAGGCAGGTGAGGCCACCACTGAGCAAAATCCTAGCTTCACCTTGCAGTTTTTTAAGACTGTGGCTTGAAATTTTTTTTAAAATTGAAATCTTTATTGCTACATTACATATAGACATCATGATTGCACTCCACAATGGGGATTTGTACCAGTATAAGACACAACTTAATTCTCATTTTTTCCCATAGCCCTACCCACCCTACCACCCCCCTATATACATAAAATTTATTTCCTTTCTTTTCTGTTATGATCGCATTATATTTCCCCATTCACCCTATTTCGCTTTAAGTATTTTCTATTTCACAATATATAACATTCAGTTCTAGAACTCATTTACATCTTTATTTTCTCATACCAGAGAAAAGATGCAATATTTACACATCTGTGACCTATTTATTTCACTTATGAGGATATCCTCAAGGTATGTCCACTTAAGTAGAAATGATTCAAACTTATCATTTTAATGGCAGAGTAATACTCCATTCTGTAGAAGAACCACAGCTTTTTTATCCAGTGTCCACTTGATGGGCATTTGGGTTGTTTCCAAGATGTAGCAATCACAAACTGGGCTGCTATAAACACGGGTGCACATATGTCACTGTGATATAAGTCTTTTAATTCTTGTGTATATACCTAGCAGGGCAATGGCTGGGTCAAACGGGACCTCCAATCCTAGCTTTTGGAGGAATCTCCAACGTGATCTCCACAGGGGTTGTACAAGTCTACAGTCCCACCAACAGTGGAGAAGGGTTCCTTCTTCTCCGCAGCCTCGCCAACATTTGCCGTTGGCTGATTCTGAAATGGCAGCCATTCTATGTGGAGTGAGATGAAATCTCAATGTTGTTTTCATCTGCATCTCTCGAATGACTAATGATGTTGAGCATTTCTTCATATACTTAGCTGCTCTTACTTCTTTCTCTGAAAAATATCTGTTCATTTCAGATGCCCATTTTTGAATTAGGTCTTTAAATTTGGGTGGGCTGATTTTTTTAATCAAACACTTAATTCCAGATGATTCTGCTTCAAGAATATACCTCAAGTTCATTTATTTCTTTCTACCCCACTTCCACTCTCTTGAGTTCATGCTACTATCATTTTTCACTACAAGTTAGGTTTTCTCCTAACTTGTCTCTGCCTCTAATGCCTTCTTACCTTCAGTGTCTTCTACATCCTGCCATTAGTGATATTTCTAAGGTACATCAAATATGACAAATCGCTATCTAGAACGTATATGTTTGCACGTGTGTGCACACATACACTCATCCAGTATGAACTCTGAGGTCCTATAATAATTGCTGTGGTAAAAAGGCTTTGTGTACTCTTACAGAGAGAGCCTTTGAGCCAGAGATACCTTTACTGAAAGGTGACATTTGAGCAGTGTTCTGAAGTGTGAGGAAAATCCTTCAGTTGGACAAAAGGGAAAATTGTATTTCAAGCAGAGGGAAATACACAGAAACTCAGAAAAATGAAACCTCATAGCATGTTTGAGGACTTTTGAAAAGTTTGTTATAAATGAAACTAAGAAAACTTGAGGGAAGTAATAGGAGCTGATACAGTAATTTGAGCCAGACAGTTTGCTTTCATTTCTGCTTGTGAACTCCTCAAAGAAAGAAACTGTCTTATCAAGTCCTTAAATCCTCAGGCCTTGCACATTGGCAAGCACACAAAAGTGTTTGAATGAACAAGAGGAGAGATGATCAGTCAATATTAATTCCTTGGTTTATTCTAGGATGTACTGAATTCCTTATTTAGACTTCAGGTTAGAGCATCATTAGGGCGTACTTATTCTTTTATACAATAACATTGGTAAGACCTGTTTCAGTCAGTGATCAGTTGTCTTTGAAGGTTTTCTTGTTTACGGTCATGGTGTCTTCTCCAGGACCAGATTATAGCTTCTCAGCAGTGGATTTGACTTCAGCTCTGTCAGGGGCTTTTCCAGAGGAGTTAAATCACTTTTCAATACCTTGTATTGATAAGCCTGAGGCAGAGTTATTATAGGGGAAATATGGCTCTATAAAGATGCATATGCATATTACAGGAACCTATTTTCTCCTGTGTACTTAATTTCACAGTTTATACCAAGAGCTGTTTATTATACATTCTTGAAAAACTAATCCAAGTGAAGATAAAAGATTAGGAGTGCAGGAAGCATAACTCTAGAGCATTAATGATACAATATAGCAAATTAATGGGGTGGAAGAAAGAGGCAAGTTAGAAATTTTGACATGCAAATGAAGGTTTACTGTATGTGTGTAGTTCTATCTTTAGAGAATGCCAAATCACAGACTCATCACTGGTTAATTAGAAGGTAATTAAAATTGTAGTACAGTGATTGGATAAATAGTTAATGAAGGCTGAATAAACAAAGAAAGGAAATGTGGTGAATTAATGTGTACGTTTTGAGAAAATCAAATATACAGATGTTATTCATGCAGTGCATTAGTCCTAAAGGATATCAATATCTTGCATTAATTAATAAAATTAACTCTCCAAAAGCCAAAAGAGTTCCAGCTTTCACTGTCTCCTTCAAAGTATCTTATCCTGAAATGCACATTTATGTGTTAGCACCTTCAATTTTATCTACAGCTTGTGAAATTATTTTGCTGAACCTTGTTTGCAACTTATTTACTGGTATTTTAAGAATCCATTAGCAGAAACTGGTGTTCTCTTAATGTTGTAACTTTTCTATTGCAAGGGCTAGCTCAGCCTAGGCTCCTGACCAGATCTAGCTGACAAGGTAGTTTTGAAAACCACCGGAGTGGTTTTTGCCAGGAGATCTGTGCTTCCTTTTGATAATTGCCCCAGCTTTATGAAATCAATCAGCCTGAAGGGAAGACCTCATTACAGATCTGACAAGAGAGAGTCCAATTTCAATACCTGAACAACTCTCTGTCCTCAGGCTCTGAAATCTGCAGTTATTTG
Organism: Petromus typicus; assembly: GCA_004026965.1. Taxonomy (NCBI): domain Eukaryota; kingdom Metazoa; phylum Chordata; class Mammalia; order Rodentia; family Petromuridae; genus Petromus; species Petromus typicus. Next base: position 26,363 of record PVIR01013779.1, read on the forward strand.
TTTTACTGAAACAGATACACCCATAATACAGTACCTCTGGACACAGCCTCAGGAAAGTACTAAACAGATAACCTGATGGTCAGTGTGTTAGGAACCTGCCCTTTTCTTGTCACTCAGGTGGAAAATTGGTCAACAGGAATTGCATCACGATCTAGAGCCAACTGAAAGCAGGCACTGATGAATCACCATCTCAACACCCCTTCACCTCCAAAGGTGGGAGAAAACAATGGCTGCTATAACTGTTCCCAAGACTAAACCAAAGCAAAATAAAGATTTCTCTTCTCAGTTCCCCTGAAGACAGACAGACTGTACCCTAAAGAAAATGATAGAATGCTCCTCTGCCATCTGTCACTTTGAACGGTTTTATCAAATCAGCATTTTTTGAACCTTATTTTTATTGAAGATTGTGATTTTGTTGTGTTTCCAAACCTTTAAATTGGATAGGGAGAAATAGTGCTGAAGCTTTTTTCTTCTTGAAGTTAGAAATACATATTTTGCTTTTGAATACACAGAGCCCAAACACTTCAACAGATTTAATTCAGACTTTTCTCAAATAATTCATCTTTATCAGGCCTGAAGATGTCAGCCACACTGGAAAAGCACTGAACATTTTGAGTATAGTAAAATAAGCATTTAGAGACATGGTCATCCTCCATCCCAACTCCAATGTCACTACTAGCAGTGCTCCAATAGTATAGCACCCAGCTTGAACTAAAGGACTGGAAGAAGGCATTTCAGTTACAAGCAAAAATTGTCATTTTTTGTTGTTGGAAAGTTCAAGGCGGTGACAAATATGGTCTCCTATCCTAAACATAGTCCAAATAAAGGGCAATCACTATTTTAGCCATTATTTATGAATTATTTACCTTAATGGCTATACATTTTCTGCAAGGAAAAGTGCCTTACAAGAGGAATGCAAAGGCAACATCTACCAAGCCATAAATAAATAGTATGTGGTCTGGAGTCCTAAGGAGCCACAACTCCCCATGTTTCTATTTCATTTCTGACGCAAACTCATTGATTTTTTTCACTCTTGTATAAGGGGAGACATTATGATCCCCACTTTACAATGCAGAAACTGTGAGAGACAAGTGACTTCTCTAATAAACCTTGTAAGTGACACAGTAAGGGGCACACCTACTGACACATGAGGATTTGAATCCAAGTCTGACTCTGGTGCACCACTGTCCAGTAGAACTTTTCTATGATGATTGAAATGTTTTAGATCTATGCTGTCCAATATGATAGCAACCAGGTTATTGAGCACTTGAAGTGTGACTAGTACACATGAACTCTACTTTAGACCATTTTAATTCACTTAAATTTAAATTTAAGCAGATATTTGTGGCTCTCATATTAGAAAACATCTCTCAAGATAGTCTTTTCTTGACTTGTTTGTAAAGCAGGATCTGTAATCTGGTGATTGTGGAACTTTTAAAAGATAATCAATGTATGGGATATCTTTTGTAGTATTTTCTTATAAAACACTGTTAATGAATGGAAAAACATTTGCTTATTTGAAAAGCATTCGCCTGTACAGAGACAAAGTATGTTAGTCAGCTTTCTTTTGCTGTGACAAAATACTTGAGCTAATCAACTTAAAAGCAAAGACCTATTTGGCTCACAGTTTTAGAGGTTTCAGTCTGTGGTCACAGGATCTGCTGGTTTGGGCCTGTGGCAAAGCAGAGCATCATAGCACAGAGTACATGGTAGAGCAAAGCTGCTCTTCTCCTGTGGGCAGGAAGCAAAGAGAGAGAGAGAGAGGAAGCTCCCTGGGTTCCAGTAGTCCCTTCATGCATATGCCATCAGTGACCCCACTTCCTTCCACTAGTCCTCACCTCCTAAACATTCCAGTGCTTTCCAGTAGCACCACAGGCATGTGACAAATGCTGTACCACATGAACCTGGGGAGAACATTTCAGCTCCAAACCATAACACAAAGTTGGGAGTAGACTGTATGATAGATAGTCTTATAACCACACTCCAAAGAGTCTTTAGGAATCCTAGGATAGAGAAAAACTGCTAAAGGAACCTCAGAACTTTACTTCCTTCTTCCCTTCATGACTGCCCCTAGAAGCAGGTCAGTTGGCATTTGGTGTGGGCAACACAACAACTTTACACAAAGTTCAATAGAAATTTCTAGATTTCTTAGACTGTGATACCATACCAGGTATCCTGGAGGAAGAGGGTTTAAGAAACAACTGAATATGAAGCATGTCTACAAGGAGCTTACAACTTAGTAGGAATGAGGTAAAGTAAGAGGAAAAGGAAGAAGAGACAAAATAGCTAAAGGAAATAACACAAGACATGCTCTAGAAGACATAGAAAAGATACAGATTAAAATCTAAGGAGAGCCAGCATAATGTCTAGGAATTAAAACCTGAGTTCTTTTTTCTATTGCTTATTAGCTGTGTGACAGCCTGGGAAATTTACTTCTTTGCTATGAATCTCCCATCCCTTGTGGTAAAATGGGAGTTATAACTACAAAATCAAATAAGGGGATAATGTATGTATCTATGGTATTGTTTACACAATGAATGGTAATACCCCTGATGGGTGATACCTCTTGCCCATTGCTTTATGTATGCTTGGTTGGGTAGCGGTAAACAAGAAAAGAACCACCATGAAGGAAATAACCTCTGAGATTTACCATGAAGGGAAGATAGTAGTGTTATGTTGTTTGTTTTGTTTTTACATTAGTGGAGATTGAACCTAGCGTATTCACACTGAGGTATACCCTACCCCTTTTTAAAATTGATTTTTATTTGGGACAGGGTCTTGTAAAGTCACTAAATTGTTCAGACTGGATTTAAAGGATAATTAATTTAGATTTTAGAAGTGGGAAATCAAGAAATAGACCTTGATGAGGCATGATGGTGCATACCTGTAATCCTAACCACTTAGGAGACTGAGGTAGGAAGATTGTAAGTTTAAGCCCAGCCTGGGCAATTTATTGTTGTTTTGGTTTTTTTGTGCCAGGGATGGAACTCAGGACCTCACTCTTGCCAGGCAGGTGTTGTGCTGCTGAGCTACATCCCCAGCCTTAGGCTGAGCAATTTAGCAAGAGCTTGTTTCAAAATAAAAAATTTTTGAAAAGGGTTGGAGATATAGATCGGGGATAGAGCACACTTAGATTTGATCCCAGAACTGGCGTTTAAAAAGTAAATCAAGTAGCACTGTACATCAAAGCTGTCAAGGTAGAAAAGTACTAGATGGATTTGTGAATGCTAGACAGTATCAAAAGTGAGATTCCCCACACCAGCGGGATCAGCATCCTTTGGGAACTTGTCATAAAAGCAGACCACAGCTCAGATTTATGGAATCTGGATCTGCATTTTAACAAGGCCCAGGGAATGCATGTGTGTATTGAAACATTTCAGAAGGGTTGGAGGAGATTGTAAACTGGGGCCTGACGGTAAGAGACAAGGTTTGAAGTGGTTGGAGCCTTTTAATCCTGGCTTGAATGCCTTGACCAAGTACTTTGGGGAATTACTAAAAGTTGCTGAAAGATCACTGCCAATGGAAATTTGCACACCTGTATCACACCTGGAGAAAGGTGGTTGAAGCCTAAACTTAGCTCTGAAAGTTGTTATACCCACCACCACACAGTCAAGCCCCTTAATAGAAGAGGACTTTTACCCTTCCCTTTCTCATCTCTTTCCCATGACTTTTACCAGTTAATCTTTTACAACTGCCCTTATTTCAGCTACAGCAATTACATGTAATATTGGATTCACGAAACTGACAAAATAGGTTTGATTTGTTTGATATCATTTAAGACTTGGAAGCAAGAAACATTCCGTTGTTTTGGCTGCTGACCCATTGGCTAATTGTGGAGTTGCAGCCCAGCTCTTTTGAACATTGTGAATATTCCCTCTGAACTGAAAAGCAGATGGTGGGATAGTGAGAACTGCAAATGCGGATTCAGGGGTTTGCAGGCCTGGACTGAAAGACGGGTGGTGAACTGAAGTGAGGAGGAAATTCCAGGGCTGGATAAGTCCTCCAGAAATACCTGCCAACGTGGTAAGGGACCGACTGGCTGTTATCCTGACCTTTTATTTTTGCAAATGTTTTGAATTAAAAACTAATTTAGAGATACTCTGTTCCCATTATACAGTCCCATGTCTGATTTAAAACTGAAGTCATATGGAAAATAAGATTCAGGTTACATAAATTTGCTTTACAGATAAATTACCTCGAATATTCTCTATTACCAAAAAATGATGCTCATTTTTTCAGCATCATTTACTGTGTGGAGATTGGTGCCTTTAATTTTCTCAGGATTTTGACCATTTTTTAAATGTTACAATTACTATTATCTTTTTTTAAAAAAACTATACTGGGGATTGAACCCACTGCCCTATATCTCTGGCCCCTTTTTGTTTGAGACAGGGTTGACTAAATCACTGAATTTTCAGTCTGGGCTCAAACTTTGGGATCCTCTTGCCTCAGACTCCTGCAGTGCTGGCTTTACAGGCATGTACCACCCTACCTGGCTGGATATTGATTGCTTGATTTGTAAAATTTTAATCTTTGTTTTTATTTTTTCTAACTATTGGTTTTTAAACAGAACTTATCCAGAGTAGAAGTGCATTTCTTTGTGCTATGTCTGTAGAATCTATGGGCCGCAGCTGCAAATAAGATATGTCATAGATCCACAGGGTCAAATCTCAGCACTGTAACCTGGGGCAATCATTAAAAGTGTTAGACTGCATCATGAATGCTGGTCCCAATTTGGCCTGAGAGTAGAAAGCCCAGGAAAATAAATTGTGACAGTAACTGTTATAGCAGCTGGGCATAAAGAGATCATTGATCTTCTTTCACAAGAATCATGAAAATTCTTCAGTGCTTTCCACAAAGCCCAGGAATCATTTGCATGTGTATGGCAGGCGTCATTGTATACTAACTCCTTCCTTGACCTGCAGATTGGAGTATTCACTGAGAACCACACATCATTCTGAGATGTTTGACCCCCTGCTTCCATTGGATGAGAAATGTCACTCTCCAAGGACCCTTCCCTCACCCTTCTGCAATATGCATACTGTCTGAAGAGGCCTCATGTGTGCTATGAAGTCAGATAATCTGTAGTTTGACAGGATGTGAAATAACAGCTGGTCAGCTGTCTACACTAGTCAAATTGGTTTCAGACAAGATTACATTATCACATGTATTTGTTTGATTGTGAGCATAAGATGCAGAAATAGCAGAAATCTGTAACACTAATGTTTCTTATCTGTCTTTATTTTATCAATTTGTGCTTCTGTTTGGACAAACCAAATTTCTTGGGCTTGGGGGATAAGGGGATAAGATGTGATAGAAAAGAATGATCATGGTAGAAAGTTTTATTAAATTTGTCCTCAAAAATAAAAGGATAGGGATTATGGGAAATGTGTGAGACTTTAGAAAAATTCTGACTTTATTATGTTAGTATCCTGTGCTCCTCATTTGTTTCTCATGCAGTGACTATGAGTATAATTCTTTCTAAGTTAGACATCTCATGTGTTTGTTCTGGGGACAATAAGCAAGATAATTCAGTAAAATATATCCTAAGTCACTGGCATTATGGGGAAATTTTTTTTAATGCCCCAAATAGAGTAGGTGGTAGTTTTTAAAAGGTGAAGAGAGCTGACTGTGTGCTTGGAAGCTTGACAAGAAATAGGCCTGAGGTAAAGAAGTATGCTGGGATTATGGCCTGCTAGGGAGTCTATAAAAATTTCTGGATTACAAAGAAAAATGAACTGGATAATAAATACCCGCAAAAATATCTTTCAGATCTAGTATTTTCATATCATCATGTTTAGGAGAAACTGATAAGAATTTCTTCCATCAGAGATTTAAAGATAAATTCTATATTTTGAGTAAGAATTATAATGTGGCAATTGCAAATATTTTATGTTTATGTCATCATTGTAATTTTACCAACGAGAATTCTTCGAATTAATGGGGTGATTTTCTTTGTGGGGTTTAAATGTTAAAAATAATATTTGTCATGGACCACATGTACATAGAAACGATCTTATATGAGTGTATTTACTGTTGTTGGTTTTTTTGGTGCTCTCTTAGGAGTAAATTATCTCTTAGGATGATGTAGGATTTTGCTATCTCTGTAGCCCTTGCTTCTGAACTATAAATATTTGCAGACTCTTTTCAGCATTGGCTAACATAAAATGTGAATTTGTGTTTAAATTAATTAGCCAAGTGAAATGTCTCTCCCTCCCTGATATGAAATCTTTTCCCACAAGAACTAAGGGCAATATACTGTACTAAATTACCAGGAATTTTACATGTCTGGATCTTGGAGGTGAATATACAGAAAGTTCTTGAGATCTCAGTTTTATTCAGTATCAGAAAGATCTGCACATTATTATGAGGAATAAAATGCCTAAGTACCCTCTGTTATCATTTGAAAACAAGTAAAGGGCAAATAAAATTATAGTCAGACATCTGTAAGAGCATACCTTTAATTCAACAAATTTTTCCACTGAATTCCTTCAGCTTATACCAGAAGTTACAAACAGCAATGGAAAGATCCAGTGAGTAAAATAAGCTATTATCCTTGCATCAGAGCAAATTCAAACTAGTAAAACTGTCTAGCTAGTAAAGATCAATCTCTTTTTGTTATACATCAAAAATTCAAGAAATTGAAAATGGAAACTCAATCTTATAACAGTAGTAATTAATATTTAGTGAGCCTGCCATGTCCATTCAGCTCCAGCATTCAAGTTTTGCTTTAGATAGCTCACCCCAGGAGGAAACACAAGTGATGGTATCCTGGGTAGAAGGCAGGAAGTAAGAGCAGGGTCATGCCTCAGATGGTACTGTGTGTGTGTGTGTGTGTGTGTGTGTGTGTGCGCGCGTGCGCGCGCATGTTCATGTGGGCATGTGCACATGCAGATTGAGCATCTACTATGTCTCAACTATGTTGCAGAATTTCTGCAAATATGATCTCATTTAATATTTTGAGCAGTCCCATAAGTTAGGTGCTATTATTAGCTTTCTTTTATTGACCATATCTCTGAAGCACTGTAAGATCCTCAGTCAACTACTTAATAAAGCAGGAAAATGGACTAATATATTATTCCATAAAATTACCACACGCAAGACAAAATAGGATAGACATTTATGATTAGCAATCATTAATCAGAACCACCTAATCCCTGAGCATTCCTTATAATCAGGATCTTACCCTCCTACAGTATAGTACTCAAATGATGGAAGTACATTTAAAATCTAATTATTTTAAGTATTATTGCTATAATCAGCATCAGAACTTTTCAGTGATGTTATTAATTCTTGATTATCAACTGCCAAGTCTTTATTCTTAATTTCATGGTTTAATGTAATAAGTCATCTACCTCTGCTTAGTGAAGATTAATTCATTCAGTGTTCACTATGTGTGTGGTGCCAGACACAAGGGATATAGTTGTGGGGGAGTAAAAGGGGGAAGAGATACCCTTCTTAGAAAATTTACAATCTTATAGGAAAAAAATTGTTTTAATTCACTGAGAATAATGTAATTATCATAAACATGTATTTGTTAGTCTTTGCACAAATGCTCTTTTCAGTTTTATCACTCCTGTATGCACATTATGCAACTAAGACTAAGGTTACCTAACTTCACAACAGCTATCTAGCTAGTACAGAATACCCTGATTTTGAAGCCGTCAGACTCTTTCCACTACACCACTCTATCTTCATAGAATTTGTTTTGATCGATATGATATTGCAGAAAGAAACACCAAGGGAAGCTTTGAAGTAGTACAGTAATCATATTTGGCTCTGGGATTACTGAAGTGCAACAAACATCTGTATTTGTAAATAATATAAAAGCCTGGTCTTCTTTGAAAATAGTATTTGTCGTGCCATCAATGTTTTCTAATTCTCAGCTTTTGGCATTTGTTTGTTTAGCTCAACTTCTGTTAGAGACTTAACAGAACATATATGATGCAGTGAACTGGTGATTTAAGATACAGAATCAAGTTTTCTTCTTCCCTTTAGTTACTTGCATGATGGAATGAATGGATGTTTGACAAGTCCCAAAGGACATTTAATGGATGTGTTTGGAGTGTGATTGCTGAAGAACTCATACTTTTACGTGAGTTGAAAATATTAGCTATTAGATACTCTTTATTATGTGGAGTCATTTTGTTAGAATCTTAGCATTCGTTTTACTGAAGTTCAGTTGACCTTTTACTAACTAGATTTGAAGACTTTTATTGATATTTTGGTACATTACCTCAAGAACTGTAGAGCTAATGGCCACAGAAAAATGGGGGTTAAAGAATGAACCATATCAGGCTAACCTGATTTCCCTTTTGATAGCATGAGAGAACTAGCAGATAAAAAGGTTTAGAAAAGATGTTTTTACTCGAGGCTTTAACAAAGCTTTTGATTCCACATTTCATGAACTCTTAATTGGAACACTTGAAATTCCAGGTGCTACTGCCAAAAGAAACTATCTCTACTGACCCTTGACCGAACTATATAAGATTTGGAGAGTAGAAAATAGCTTTTTCCATTTTATATGGTGTGGCAGTGCCTCGCAAAGTGACCATGCTATCAATAGCATTTGAAGAAATCAGATTAATACCACTCAAACCTGGGTCGTAACTCCGTATCAGTCCAGTGACTAACCAATTTAAGAGATCTATATCTTTGTTTTCTTTTCTCATTTGCCATAGTTACAGTTTTTCTTCTTTTTCAGAAGACTCTATGCCTTCATTAGGTTCAACCTTGATACCAAAATAGTTTAACAATTGTACCTACATCACTTCAACAAAATATGTAATGAGATAATTGAAAGATGTCAGGAGATAATCCAAGGAATACAAAGCCAAGCTTTTTCAAAGAAAAAATGGGTAGTCCTATTGGCATCTTAAAGGTCTACTTTTCTTTCCTTTTTTTTTTTTTTTTTCTTTTTAAAAGAAACTGACACTGTTGCTCGGGTTAGCCTCTGACTCCTAGACTCAAACAGTACTCCTGCATCAGCTTCCCTAGTAGCTGGGACTACAGATATGTGCCACAACGCCCATCTAGTCCTTTCTTTTTAAAAGAAAAAAATAAAAACAGCTGCTAACTTCTGGCCAAAAATGTTAAATTCCCACAGCAATAGGAAGATATCTAGTGAATGATAGAACTGGCCTCTTAACATTTTAATCCTATTCTTGTAAACAAGATCTGTAAAATTACAGAGAGCAACAGTCCTTAAGGGCCCTGAAGACCTAAATAGTTTTCCACTAGTGGCTCATGTAAGAAATCTGGAGATGATTCCAGTCCTTAATGGAGTCTGGACTTTGGCTTTCTTTTTCTTCTTTAGGATTGAACCACCTGCCCTTTGACCCTGCCAACAACAACGAGCCCCTGCAGTTTGGTAGTGCCAGTGGCCCTCTGGTCACAGAAGGCCTCATTGAGAATGGAGGGGACTCCAGCAAGAAAAGAAAGAGAACAAATGCTCCTTCAGGTAAGCTAGGTGATAACACAGTGTCCTAAATCAGTGCTCTCGAATTAACATTTTCCCAGAGCCTAGTATACAGGGTATACTGTGCTAGGACTGGTAGGAACTAAAGAAGTGAAATAGTCCTGTCTTCATGATAGAATGAAAAGAGGGCAGCCGACATAGGAACAAGTCTAACAATAAGAAAGAATATATCATCAGTGCTGTGGTAAATATGTATAAGGAGCAAAACACTTCTAGGAGCAGAAATAAAGAGAATTTGATTTAGCTTTAGGCATTGTGGAATGCTTCATGGCAGGAGTGACATTTAAAAATGATCCTTGAAGAATAGGTAGGCTGGAGACAAGAGATGAATAAAGAGCATCAATTTAGATAGAAGGAATCACATGAGTGACTCCCCATACATTTGTCTTTTTATGTACATATGGCAGGCTACTCTCAATTTACTTCTAACACAGATAATTGGATATATTTGTGCCTTCACCTCTGCCCCTCAAATGCATCCCATGCCTACCTGTATTTTATGCCCTTATAATTCTCTTAGCACAGCTGGCAAACAGATTCTCCTAAATCCTCTGTTACAGCCAACTGAATCTTTACCCTCTTCCCCCCAGCCCATATGTCCCATTGACCTATTTACATCTTAAATTTCTCCAGAAGGAGTAAGAAAACAATAGAAGAACCCAATGATAACTGGTCTTTTGATATTTTAAAATGTCATCCTTTCGTTTCTTGGTTACTCATTTGGAAAAAGAATCTCTAGTACTGATATAAAATATTCAGATAGGCCCCACAGATAGTTGTTTTTGTTTTTTACTATAATTTTACTTTCAACTTGTAAAATGGAGTGAGTTTATAAACCTAATACCATATCTTTCTCTTAGACCAGAGCTTTATCTTTCTGCTGATAAATTAAGGTTTTGTGAAAAGCGAGTCTGGAAAATCAAAATACAGTAAAACATTAGTTATGTGAATCCCTCAGGAAAGGAGCTCTATGAGAGCAAAAGGGCACAGTAAAGAGCTGGAGAAACACCGAGTTCCAATACTAACTCTCTCTGGGGCTTGGAATGAGTTGCTTGACTTCTCTGAGTTTCCCTCTCTTTGACTGGAAAGTGGAAGTGATAATGAAACCCACCTCTTAGGATTGTTCGGAGAATTACTTGAAGTGATGTGAGTGAAGCATTTAGCATGATAGCTATACATTGCTACCATGTAATTTGCTTTTATTTTTTTATCATAGTTATTATGTGATAGTATTATAAACCTCATCTAAGCATCAACATATTTCATATTTTTAGTTTAACTATTATGTGTACATGTGTGTGTATGTAAATTTATCTGCTTTTGAAAGGCATATATTATCCAATGTAATTTAAGTCCTATCTTTAGGGGCATAATTCCAGTCATTAGTTATTGTACTGCATTCTAATACCCTAATACAGCTTTCATGGTTTACTAAGGAATATAAGCCTTTTATCTCTACACTAAATTATCCTAGACAATGATAGTTTTTGTAGTTGTTACAGTTGTATTTTATACATGTCCTGTTCCCTATCCGCAGTCACTTCTTACTCTTCTCAGTGTCCTTCTAATTAGTTATGAACTTGATTTGAAAAACAACCTCTCCAGCTCTCTGTTGATGTGTCAGGTTAGTATTACATTAAGAGCTAAGCCAGCTGTCTGGAACCTGCCATGGATAAAGTGCATGGGATTTATCACATCTGCTTTAAAACTTCTATGTGGACTGCTGTAAGGCGTTTTTGGTCACTTATTTTGTCTGTGTTCATAAATAATGCACTAGGAAATGTAGTTAACTCATAAGAGTCGGGGGAAAGGGTATGCATTTTCTGAATTATGAACTAACTTTAAGGAGCTGATGTTTTATTTCTAATGAGCATATTCGGTGAGAGCAAAGTTAACTGTTGCAGATATAGGATTTTAACAGAGATTACACTAATCTATAATTAGCAGAATCAATTTGCATTCAAATAATGAATATACTGAAGTTCTCTGAAAACAGTATATTCTTTAAAATAGGTGGAATAAGACCCTGGCAGGCTAAATTAACTCCCTTGAAATTTCGTTCACATTATTTGCTTAGTGAACCCTTTCTTTGTAAGCAATACAAAGGTAACTCCAGCCCAAGGTAAATTACCACAAATTCCAAATTAGTGTAGTCCACATTAATGAGGCTTTGCTATATAGAGAGTCTCTTGTCATTGTTCTGCTGGCATTCTTGTGATATTATAAATGGGCAGATTATTTTATAATATTTTTTTCCTTTGCAGTACTAGACAAAAGGAAGAGCTAAGGTGTTTTGTGAGCAAGATCTGCACTTTTCCTTTGTCACTGTATCCTACATTATGCGTAGAGGAAGCTAGTGCTGGAAGTTCTTGTAGAAGCTAACAGCCATTTCTTTTCTAAGTTGAAATACTATGCAGTCATTGAATCCTTTGACTCTGAAACCCCATGGAATCAGTCATCTGCCCCCTTCTCTTCACTGAAAACAAAATGAAGCTGAAAATTAACTACAGCTTCAGTTCCTCATTGTTTATTCCCTTTTCCTTCTCTTCCCATCCCTCCTACACTACCATTTTTCTACAAACTTCCTTTCTTCTTTTGTACTTAAGTTGCTTTGTTTTTGTTTTATTTTATTTTGATTTTCAGTACTGAGTATTGAACCAAGGACCTTTTGCACTGAGCTATATCTCCAACCCTTTTTGTTTATTTTGAGATAAGACTTTGTTAAGTCACTAAGCTGTCAAGATTGGCCTCAAGCTTGTGATCTTCATGCCTTAGCTTCTCACATTGCTGGGATTATAGGCTTAGAGCTTCCTTCTTAAGAGTCACCAGTGACCTCTTCTATGGTTTGAATATGGTTTGTCCTCTAAAGGTTCACATTCTAGAAGCTTACACACCATTATTGGCACTGCTGAGATGATGGAACCTTTAAGAAATAGGGACTGATGGAAAGTCATTGGGTCATGGAGGCTCCACCCTCATGAATGGATTGATACTTGTCTCTCTGGGCGGGTTAGATCTCTTCGTAGCAGATAAGTTCTGGAGAACAGATTGTGACAAAAAACAGACTCTGCCCATTCGGCATTCTCTTGCTCCCTTGTTTGTATATATGCCCCTTTGTAGATAGTTGCTTTGCTTTCCATTTCTTTGCCATGTTGTAGTGTAGCTGGATGGAGGCACCATGCTGTTTGCATTTTCTGGCCTCTAAAATTATGGCCCAAATAAACCTCTTTTCTTTAGAAAGATATAACTAAAACTCAGATATTTTGTTATTGCAACAGAAAATGGACTGAGACCTCCATATTGCCAAATTCAGTAGCTTTTGGCACTTCTCAACCACCTTGGCATCTTTGTTTTTGATGTATTTAACTTCTCCTTCCCTGAATTCTCCACTTTCACCTCTATCTCTATATTCTTTATAGATTTTTAATTTTCTGTCTTCTTTAAATATTCTCTCCTTTCTTTCTCCCTTTAGTGCATTAATATCTGTACTTATAGATGAAGAAATAACAGTTAAATAAACTTATTCATTGTTAACGACCTAGCAAGTGATTTATCCAGGGCTCCAACTTCAGATATTATTCCTAGGTACTACACCATAGTTACTATTGTCTGCTGATAATAGGATTAGCCCCATTAATAAAGTATATATTAAATACCGGTAGTAGAATGAGGAAAGCTGTGTATGTATGGACATAATTGGATTAGAATAAGAGGAGCAGAGCTTGTATTTGATCATCTCCATGGATCCCTTCAAACTTTGAGATGCCATGGTTCCTTTTACCTTTCCCTTCTTTATCTGCTATTGTCCAAAACAAATATTCTGTTTTAGCTAAGCCAGTTAGCTCCCTTTCCCCAGAGCTGCTGTGCTTTTACCCACCTCAGTACCTTTCTCATGCTATTCGTTCCCATATTTTCTTTCATTTCACCCACCAAAATCTTGTCCAAATGACAGTGCCTAACACAAGCCCCATCTTCTCTAAGAAGCCTTCTGGATCATCCTACTTAGCAGTGTTCTCTGAAATCCCTTGGTCACTATATTTATGTGAATCACTTAAAACTGATTGTGGACCATCTTTCAACTCAGTCATCAGCCATTACTAGAACCATCCCTGACTTACATGTCTTCATCCCTGACCCATCTGCCTTTAATAGGGATACAACATCTTACCCTACAGTCGATGCTCAAGAAATCTTTGTAAATTAATCATACATTCAGTTGAAGAATTTCTCTCTTCCCTCATAGTCTGTTAATTTCTTGTCACTCCTTAGGTCGAATTTTGTGCAAAACTGGGCACTTAATATCTAGTATCGATTAAATGATACTTATCCCTAAAAGACAAAATCAGACATTTGTGAAATTATATCCACAGAGCAGCCACAAAACAATTCTTGCCTGAAGATTACTTGGTCCTATTGGCCTCCTTAGCCTTTATCAGATAATATTTTATATATGTCCAACGGAACTAGTGAGTAGTCTGTGTGTTCTGCCTCTGGCTGAGGTGGGTCTAAAAAGTCGGGATTAGATAAGTAATCAGGTTACAAACTTCTGTAAGGATCTAGCAGCTTTGTAGCTTTTATCTTAAAGTGATTTCAGAATTCTTCAGAGTATTTTTTCTCTAACATTTCAACTTTTACTCTTGGAAATATTTCTTCAGTGATGCTACAGCTGCACAGATTGCCTGAGATGGCAGTAATTGCATTTATTCATGTGGTAGTCTATGGCAAAGAATACAAGATTGTTGACTTCATGTAAAATCACAATGCCAGGTTCCTTTCCCGAAGATGCCATCTGGCTCCTGGTTTGAAAGCCAGCTAGATTTGCACCAGCAGATCTACCAACCACCAAAGTAAAAGAATCCATGTGTCATTAAAGTCAGCTGGATGATGACCAAAATTGAATGATTTGTTTTAAGCCACATCAGGGTACACTAGTAGTCAAAGAAAGTGTCAACTCAGTGGATGAGTGCACAACTAACTAGGAATAATTATGAAATCCAAGTGAACATCCATATGTGGATGTGGCCTATTTGCATTGTTTTTTCTCTATAGCCTGTGTTTAAACATATGTTTGGACTTAAATGCCCAACGCCCAATACTGAGTAGTTTGCCAAAGCTCATACTAATAGTGAATAGCTTATTATAAAAAGAACAATCTTCAACCATTATCCCTTTGTGTAATGAGTGAATTCCAAATTCAAGATCTCCAGGAAGACTCTTCAGTTCAATAATAATTTGCATCAAGGTGGTGATTCCTTCTCTTGAAATACATTCCCACTTACTGCATTTTATGAATGAAGTACTGATAACCAGAGAGGAAAAATAACTTTGACCAAGTTGGACTGACATAACCAAGAATATTGTGTTAAAATAAGAACCTATAGAAAGTATCTAATCTTGATCATAGACATCCTTACTCAGTTCTCAAGATTACCTTTAGAATTTCTAGAAGTCAAAATGAGACTTGACATTATAGAGACAGTGAACGGTTGTAACAGTACCAAGAGCAGATGAGCTTACAGAGCAGCAATAAAACTTTTCTTTTAGGGCCGGGGAGTTAGCTCAGTGGTTCCGGCACCTGTCTCGCAAGCGCAAGGACCCGGGTTCGATTCCCCGGTAACCACATAACAATACTGGGTGTGGAGACCCACACCCAGCAGCAACCAGTACCACATACCACAGTGCCGGGCGTGGTGGCTCACGCCTGTAATCCCAGCACTTGGGAGGCAGAGGCAGGAGGATTGCTGTGATATGAGTTTGAGGCTGAGCTCAGGGCCAGCCTGAACCACAAAGCGAG
>PVIR01013780.1:0-13430 GCA_004026965.1 Petromus typicus
TTTTTTTGAGACAGGGTCTCACTTTGTAGTTCAGGCTAGCCCTGAGCTCAGCCTCAAACTCACATCACAGCAATCCTCCTGCCTCTGCCTCCCGAGTGCTGGGATTACAGGCGTGAGCCACCACACTACGGTATGTGCTGCTGGTTGCTGTTGGGTGTGAGTCTACACACCCAGTACTATATGTGGTTACAGGAGATCAAACCCGGGCCCTTGCGCTTGCAAGACAGGCGCCAGAACCACTGAGCTAAATCCCCGGCCCCTCCATACACTACATTTTGAGACATTTACCATCTATCCTCTTGGCGTTCAATGCTTGTAGCCTATTTGAAGTCTCTGATTCATCCTCTATATGATTCCCAATGCTCAGGATTTCCACTCAAACTTTATCTGCAGGATTAACGTACCTTCTGGAGCGTGGCCAATTTCTGACGCTCCACTCAAAGTCAGTCCGCACAAGAACTACTCCGTTTTTTATTAGGATATATTTGTCACATATATTGATCACATTCACCATAGGGAATTTGCACTGATACATAATATAGTTCTTTTTTTCATTCCCTTTCCTTTTTTCCACTTCTTTTCTCTTCCCCATTTATAAAACTTTTGTTTCCATCCTTTTCTCTTTTCTTTTCTCTTTCTCCTTCCCTCTCCCTCCATCCCCTCCCCATTTGAATATATTCTTACTACTTCCCAATATTTACCCTCCATTATACTCCCATTTACTAGTTTCTCAACTAAAAGTAACAATGCTATATTTAAGCTTGTGTGTCTGATTCATTTCACTGAAGATTATGGTCTGAAAGTGCTTCCATTTTCTTTAAATTACTTAAGGTTAGCCCTTTTGGCAAAGTAGTGCTCCAATATATAGAAATAGTTCATCCTCATTATTCATTCATCTGCTGATGGCCATATGGGCTCTTTCCAGTATTTAACTATTATAAATTGTGCTGCCACAAACATGGATATACATTTATCACCGTGGTACAGTGCTTTTCAGTCTTTTGGGGAAATACCCAGGGAAGAAACAGCTGGATCAAATGGAACCTCTAGTTTTAGGTGATGAGGAATCTCCATACTGACTTCCATACTGGTGGTACCAGTTTACCCACCCACCAGCAATGGAGAAAGGTTCCTTTATTTCCCACATCCTTACCAGCATTTGCTTTTGGTTGATTTTTTGGTGGTAGCCATTCTTTCTAGAGTGAGATGGAATCTCCATGTTGTTTTAATTTGCATTTCTCAAATAACTGATGATGTTGAGTACTTTTTTTATATGTTCATTAGCTGTTTTTATTTTCCCAGTTTTTAAAAAGTTTCATACATGTTCTGAGTTAAAGCTTAAAGTTAAGACATTTCTCCCTTGCCTTCCTTCTTTCTAAGTCTCTTTTTCATACTACTATAAGTTTCTTCCAGGAAGAACTTTCCCACTTTCTCTCCTACTGCTGCTCCAACAAATTATATGCATGGTAAAGAGGGAGGAAAAAATAAAGATATTTAAACATTTTCTCTTCCCTCAACTTTTCCCTCCTAGATTCCTTGGGTATTATACTATCCCCTCTGTGAGCTTCACAGCTTACACTAAAAACAGAGAGCAAGAAGATAAATTTCATAGAAAATTTAAATTGGCTGTTGTAATATTTGTGAAAGTACTATCCTTTTTATATCAGCTTGTGATTATCACCTTCAATATCCTGAAATCAGTATCCCACTCTTATCAGACTCTCTAAGCAGCAAACGTGATTTCTTGAAAGTGAAATCCTTCTTCTGTCTAGTATCAGTCAACAAGATAAGTGCCCCAACATAACAAAAATTCATACAACTAAATGAAGATATTCTATCAAAATGTAGTATAGATTATTGAGTGATTCTAATAAAAATATGTGAGACATATGACTCACATAATTTGAGACCTACTATAAAGCCTAGAAAACTCCTCTAAGAAATAACATAGTATCTTTTCTCACTTTGTAGATGAGCCATTTAATAGATAATATAGAAGACAGCCTCAAAGTCTGGCATGGAAGCATCATCGTTCAAAAGACATCTCACTTTTCTGACAGTCTGGAATACCTCTCTCCCAAATATATTCAAATCCGCGCTGAGAGCTTTTTCACACATTAGAGCCCAGATATCACTTTCGCATTTTTTTCTAAGAGTTGCCCAGAAAATGGATTAGCCAGACTGTAGGTGTGAAAACATCTAAGATGTGAGAAAAGTGGGATTTAATATTAAATTCAAGCGATGAAGCTTTTTCTCCTTCATTCTCAACATATATGCCTTCGCAAGTGTGTCCCCCACATGCCTGCTAGTCTCTCTGTGAGGGTTTTTATTCTTATTTGAGGTTTAAAAAATGAGTTTTCCAATTTAAGAATAAAAGATACTACATAAGAAGTTGGTTTGGATCTCATATCAAGAAATGCTACCATGAAATACCGTAAATGCTAACTAGCTTCAGTTAGCCACATATTGCATTTCTATTTCATCTTTCCAAATTGTCCGCTATGTTCTACTGAAATGTACATTTTAGAAAACTAGCTGAAGAAATTCTAGAGTGAAAGCCTCAGGTTTGCAAAGCTGACTGATTGTGTGTGAAACAGTCCAGGTACAGTGACTTGCAGTGAAGGCTATGCCAGCTTTGAGTAATCCACAAATCTGCAAAGGCAGAATACAGAATTTTATTCATATCAAATTATGATGTGAGCCCTGGGAATGTGTATGCTTTTGTTAGGATTCTTGAGAATGAAAATCTGAATTTTACATACCATTGTATGTCTGAAAGCAATGGTTTTTAAACTTTATGGTGTCAAAGGATGAAGATTAGTATTTTTAAGAAAATCAAATAGAATATTAAATATCAG
Organism: Petromus typicus; assembly: GCA_004026965.1. Lineage (NCBI taxonomy): Eukaryota > Metazoa > Chordata > Mammalia > Rodentia > Petromuridae > Petromus > Petromus typicus. The sequence goes on from PVIR01013780.1 coordinate 2,859, forward strand.
AACACTCTTTAATAATGGTACTGTTTCATAAGTATATGTGTACACACAAATGTATTTCTGAACATATATTCCTACATATCTACATACACAGAGATATATACAGTATTTCATGGTTGAAAATAAAGCAAATCCCTTATTATGGTTTCCGTATAACCTTCAAAGGCATATGGACAATGCCATCCCAAAATAGCCATTAAAGGGCTATGAAATGCTGCACCCACACACGCGCATGCGTACACACACACACACACACACACACACACACACACACACACACACCAGACACCTGCAACTACTTCCTTCATTGCACCATTTGTTTAGAGAAAGAAGAGCTTCTGCAAAGTTGGAAATAAAGATGAAACTGCTGTGCAAAAGAAGAACTAGCTCCCAGGTCACAATCCAGACATGGAGGGAGAGAGTCGGAAGAAACGGGAAGCTTCTCTGTGGCCAGCAGCTCTGAGGCGGTGCTCGGTGTTCCAACTGCCCCTGATTCAAGCCCAGAGCAGCCAGCTCTAGACGCAGCCTTGCTAACTAGCATCTTCAAGTTCAAAACCTTCTCAGGAATAGGCACGACGCTTCCCTTTCCCGGCGTGCTATGGGGGTGGATACTGGGGCTTTCGGATTACAAGTGTTTGCTGCACAGAAGAGAAACAGGACGGAAGTACTGTCCCAGCCCCGCAGCCCTGCTGGAGCGGCTTTGCTAACAGAAAACCCCCGGGGGTCTTTCCTGCCTCTTAGTGGAAACCTTCTCAAGATAGATTCAAAACACAAACACCATGATTTGAAACCACACATTGCTCTCTCCAGCAGCCTCCCTCTGCACCCCCTGTGGACAGTGTGGCCCACCCCGCGCATCTGGGAGGCGATGCGCACGCCGAGCTCACCCCGAACTCACAGGCGGACTTCTTGCAGTGACCGATGACGATGCAGCTGTGACAGCTTTTGTACGTACACCGAGGTGCAGATGTACGTCACAAAAAATAAGATGAGAACGTCAACTTTTAATTTATATCATTTTTGCTGCTATAGGTAATACATAAGCACATCCATCGTGGAACACGGACACACATATATGTCACATCTTGATCCTCTGTATTTCCCTTTCTCCTCTGCTCTATCCTGTTTCCCCACATTTGCAGATCCCCTTTCCATCCCCACAAGGTCTACCTTTTCATTTCCTATTATCTTTTTTCTTGCTCTTTAAATTATGTTTACTTTCAGCTTCTCATAAAATAAAAAAAACATGTAATATTTAACGGTCTGATTTATTTCACTTACCATTATGGCCTCAAGTTGCCTCCATCTTCCTTAAAATGACTTACATTTATCATTTTTTATGGCAGAGTAGTACTCTATTGTATATATTATCACATTTTCTTTCTTTCTTTTTTTTTTTTAGACAGGTTCTTGCTTTTGTAGTTCAGGCTGGCCCTGAGCTCAGCCATGAACTCACAGCAATCCTCCTGCCTCTGCCTCTCAAAGGCTGGGATTACAGGCATGAGCCACAGGTCTGGCACTGTGGTATGTAGTAGTGATTGCTGGTAGGCATGAGTCTCCATGTCCAGCCTTGCTGTATATGGCTACCAGAGATCGAACCTGGGCCCTTGCCACTTGCAAGGCAGGTGCTGGAACCAAGCTAAATCCCCAGCCCACATTTTCTTTATTCACTCATCAGTTGATGGTTACAGAGGCCCCTTTCAGTAACTGTTAAGATTTGTGCTACTATAAACATGGGTCTGCATGTGTCACTTTAATATGATGGTTTTTACCCTTTGGAAAGTTACCCAGAAGACAATGGAATTTCTATTTTTAGTATTTTTAATCTCCACACTGATTTCCATAGTGATTGCACTAGCTTATACTCCCACTAACAATGTAGAAGGGTATCTTTCACCTCATCCCCACAGCCTTGAAAGCATTTATTGTTTTTTGAATTGTTGATGATACATATTCTTTCTGGAATAAGAATCTCAGTGTTGAATTCATTTCCACTTCTCAAATATCCAAAAATACTGAAAATTGTTTCATGTATTTATTGGCCATTTGTACTTTCTCTTCATTTCAATTACCAATTATTTCACTGCATCTTTTATTTTGAGAATCTTAATTTTTAAAAAAAATTTAAAAATCTTTACTGTTATGTCTTATGTCTAGGTGTCCTCTCAAAGTTTCATGAGGCCATAGATGGGGATTTTCAGAACTGGCTGGATCTAGGACATGTGACACTGGGACTGAAGGTGTGTGATCGCTAAACTAGTGCACTGGCTGGTTTGGCACAGATCTGGGTTTGGATAATGGGAAGGCCACCCTGGATGTCAGTGGCACCATCCACAGAATGGATAGCCAGGAAGGCACAAAGGGAGAGGCAGACTGCTGCTGGGTCCTCACTACTTCCTGCCTTCTGCCTGCCATAAGCTGCTTCTGCTCTGTGAGGCCACCCTGCATGGCACTCTGCCCTCAAGTCAACAATCACCTGAAACCTCTACAAACTGACCCAAAATAAACCTTTCCCCCTCTAACTTTAGGTATTGAATATTTTATCTCACAATAAGGAAAGTAAGACATTAACTTACCCTGCTAGCACAGAGAAGAGCATAAGTCATATACTTAAAATTATTCAGAAACTTCATTTGCACCAGCTGTTTACCTCTTTCTTCAATCTTCCCCTTTATTCAGCTGTACAAATTGTGCCAAGCATAGCCAGTCAATGGAAATAAAGAAGGATCATTTCATTTATTTTCATTTCTATCATTTGAAGAAAATGGAGGAAGGCTGTGAAAGAGTTAAATGCCAAACAGTGAAAAACAGGGAGAAAAAGAACCAAGGAATTGCATGATCAAAATTGAATGCTCGAACTGTGAAATCAGTTTTGGGTAGTTACAAGTGTAAAGTGACTGGCCTATGTGGGAACACATAACAAAGGAATTAAAGGCCAGTAAATTCAAGCACTGTGGTTGTTTTTATGCTTGAAAGTAAAATGGACTATTCTATTATGTACAAAGACTGGGCCACAGGTTGAGCAGATATAAACAAGTTTCTATACCCACAGAAAACAAGGGCCGCCGATGGTATCAGAGGAGAACATGAAAGGATAATAAAGAATATTGAAAATAATCACCAAGAGTGTTTTCAGAAAATAAGTGTAACAGTTCACAGCAGATAGGTAGTTTCACTGAGAAGGCAGGATTTAGTAGTCAGTAAAGCAGGAACAGACAAGTTTTCCCGTTCTCTGAGACGCCATCTGGCTTTCTCTGGACCCCTGCGAGCCTCTATGGGCACATGGACCTCATGATGTCCTGGACCCCACGGACCCCTGGGGCCCTTCACTTGCTAAATGAGACCATCATCGCTGACGCATGCGCCTGGCGTTTGCAAACTCATCCCTGCCTCTTGCAGTTTCCCGTCTTAATTGCTCCTTTCTAACTTATCAGATCATCGGATCCTGGTCTCAAGACATAGGATCCTGGTCCTCTCCCTGAACTGACTTCATTGAAGACACTTTCGTGGCGCCTTTTCTGTTCCTTCATCAGAAACTGCAGGTTGAAAACTGGAAGCAGCGACCTAGAATCCCGGTGTGAGAGAGGCACGGACCTTCATGACCCTCTGCGGCAGTGGGCACGTCGCAGACAGGAGCCCGGGCAGCAGGGTGACAGCTCGCGGAGGGGCAGACGCAGACGCAGACGCAGAGCTGCTGCCCGGATTCGCACACCGGAGAGCGGTGTAGAGTTAGATCCCAGACCTGACCAGGGTAAAAAGGGCAATGCCCAAATCCAAGAGGACAGAAATGTCATCTTTAAAGTCGATAGGTTAATTATGAAAACGCAAAGTGCTGATTTTGCCACAGTACAATGCCCAAGGCTGAAGGCTCCTGTCTGCCCTCACGCGAGACGCAACACGCCCGGAGTAACTTCCTTCAGTACGCAAAGTGGGCACAGAGCGCCATCTGCTGGACGCCGCGCTTCAACCACCTGCCACAGCTCGGAATGAAAGGTAACTGTTAAGGTGTTTACGGCCCCTGGTCAAACCCTACACATGAAAAACAGTTTCTCACTTATGTCATACCAGTCTCTCTCTACTAATAATAGAGAGAAGGCATTCCTTGTTAATCTACTCCACTTTAAACTGTTATACAACTGCCCAAGTATACCCCCAGGTACAGAGAACTATACAATAAACGCACACCGACCTTTCCCTGTATTTAAAAATTGTCCAGGCGCAGGTGGGTATGACGGTGCACACGGTGATCCCAGGACCCTGGAAGGCTGAGGCAAGAAGACTGCAAATTCAAGATCCGCCAGGGCAATTTAGCAACTTCAAAAAAATCTAGTTTGCCACAATCGCGTCCCTGTTTTCTTTGCTGAATTCAAATTTACATATTATATATATATATATATGTATATATATATATACACACACCTTCAATCTTCAGTGTGATCTCTTTTAAAAATGGTTTCTTCCCTAAACCTGTAGCTATGAATTCATAAGTCTTTATTATCCAATTCCCATTCTAAAGGAATCACATTGCCTAGAATGTTTCAGAGAAATGTCCTATTACTTTATTCAAATCAAAATCAAAATAAGGATTCAATACAATTAAGTATATTTAAAACCCAACAGTTCATATTTTATTTGAAAAAGAGAAAGTCTGTCACCAGGAGAAAATTTTTTAAAAGCCAAAAAAAAAAAAGGCAAGAAGAGGAACTAGCAATAGACCACAAATCCCTTACTCTGAAAAAGGCAATTAAAGGAACGCAAAACACACCTCCTCCATAGATGTACTGAAGTGCTAATGTCACCTTGTGTGATCTCCTCTCGTTACAGTGAATGAGTTAAAGGTCAGGACGCCCGCCCCAACGCCTCCTGCTGAATCCACAGACGGTGCTCTTCACCCAGCAGACCACTGGCGAAGTCAGAGCAGACCACGGAGGAGAGGCCTGGCCGCCCTCCCCTACTCCGCTCTGAGAAATCCGCGTCTCTGAAGGTTGGGACGTGTGGCTTCCTTCTCGTTTATAGTCTACACTTAGTTCTTTCTCTCTTCCCCCCACCCCCAATTTCATACTTAGAACCTGTATTTATTTCACAGCATAATATATTATCCATCAACTTTCCACTGTACATCATTCTGCTCCGGTCTTCCCTGCCCACTTCATTTCCTGATTTGGTTAATGCTCACTTCCCTTTTTCTAAAGAATTATACCTTGGTAAGTTTAAGAAAAATGTTAAACATTTTTAAGTAGGTAGTAGTACTTGCATCCAGGAAATTAGCATACTTGAGCATTTTTATCTTTCAGTGAATCCACAACGTCTTTTTATGTATTTAAAACTCCCCATATTATGTGTTTACCTTTTGTAATTTGTAGTTACTTAGTCTTCCTTCTAAATTTAATTGACTTGAACATATTATGGGCAAACTTTTGACCCAGTGTCACATTTGAGCCACTGGATGGACAGGATTCCCTGGGGAGTTTCATTTCTTTTCCAAGAGTTCATGGATTCTGTAAACTCTGAAATTTTTCATGCTTGAGCATTCCTCCCAGTTTTCATGTAGAGCTTCAAAACAATCTTTTTTAATTTATAAGATACAATATTCTTAGTCATACCTTTCAGAACCTTATAAATGTTTCCTTTACTGCCTGACATTTGATATTTCCCTAGCAGATCAATTGATTTTGCTTCCGTAATTCTCTTTATCAGCTGGACTATGTCTTGTTTTGTTCTCTTTTTTTTTAGACAGGTTCTCTCTTTTATAATTCAGGCTGGCCCTGAGCTCAGTCTCAAACTCCACAATCCTTCTGCCTCTGCCTCCCGAGAGTTGGGATTACAGGCATGAGCCACCACGCCCAGCACTGGGGTATGTGGTGCTGATTGCTAGTGGGCATGAGTCTCCACTTCGAGCATGGTTACCAGGGATCGAACACGGACCCTTGCACTTGCAAGGCAGGTGCCAGAACCACTGAGCTAAATCCCCAGTCCTGTCTGGTTCTGTTCTTGAAAGTCAATGGAATAGGAGGAACATGACTTCTGGGTGATTCTTCATGTGTTTTTCCCAGAACAGATTTGTATTACCAACTTCCATTTTTCCTTTGCTGTATTCTTGGTTTCTTTTAAGGACAGTGTCTGTTGGATTTGTTGGGCTTTCGGCTCTTTGTTGGCTTGGCTTTGTCTGCCATGTCTTTTCCACTTGCTCACTGGGCATCTTAATCTCTGTCTCTTCCCCTTTCCATTCACTGTGATTCTGTTAAAGCTTCCCTTACATCACTTGTTGAGTTTTAGTTATATTTTTTCTGTTTCTGGCTTGGGGGTGAGGACGGATGGCAGGGTCACATTTTAATTCTAAAATTTCACAGTTCCTTAATATCACCACATTTAACACTGTCATACAACAAGTGAAGTATGGTGATATTTTAATATACAAATGTATACTACATTTCATATTGAGTCAGACAGTCCATCTTTCCCTAATGTTCCCTAATACTCTTTGTATTTCATGTTATTTATTGATTCTTCAATAGTATTGAATTTTTAGTACTTGATGTATTTCTTCATCTTAGCATTTCTCTTTTTTTTTCCACAACCGTTGCTCTGATGTTTCCTCTTCATATTTTTATTTAATGACATGCTTTTATCAGTAAGCTCTTCTTAGATCAGCATTTCTTCTTAGACTTTTACTTCTGGATCAGTTTTTCATCTGTATTTCACATCTTATGTGTCAATACTTAGTGGGGGGGCAGTGCTGTGTGTATTTGCTGTGAAATTTTATCATCTTTCTCTTGAATAGGGAAGAATAAGAATTTGAGGGGGTAATTCCCTGTGATTCTCTTTCACTCAGATAGTATCTCTGTGTTATTTTCTTGTTTCCTCATCAGCTTCCCAAAATTAGGGGCGTGCTGCTCCTCTATTATATGTTTGCAAATGTAATTATAATATGTGCATTCGTTTTGGAGAACTGGCACGTGTACATATGACACCTTAATCATTTTTACTTCTCCTTCTCTTCACCCTCCCATTTCCCTGTCCCTTTGCACACCTACAAGGTCTACAGCCTTGTTCCTATCATCTGACTTTTGCTTTGCTCTTTAAATTATTTATACTTGGGACCTGAGTCAGAGTCAGCCCTGTCACCTGCATCCTTCCTGCTCCAGGTGTGACTTCAATTCCTCAGAGCAGACAATGCATAAAGAACACAAAATGGAAATGCTTCCAGAGTAGGAAAAGAAGTTTTCCTGGCTCTCTGGTGATTTCCCCCCACCTCCCTCTCTCTAAGAGACATATGAGCAGCCCTCCCTACAATTCCCTTAACCACAATGCTGCTTTACACATTTTCAGTTACTGGCCAATTTCCAGAAATAAGTAATTCACAAGTTTTCAGTTATGCCAGTTTTGAGCAGTATGATAAGCCTCATGCCCTGCCCCTGCCCGCCTGGTATGGGGGCCAAGCCTTTGCCCCACGTATCTGTGCTGTCTGTGACACCCAACTGCTGGCCACTTAGTTAGCAGATCACCTGAGAATCTGTGCCTGGGAGCCCTTATTTCACTGAACAATGGCCCCAACACAAAATAACTGGTGCTGGCAATTTGACCTGAAGAATCTGTAAGGGACTACACGTAGGATTTAGTACTATCTGTGATGTCAGGTCTCCATCGGGGGTCAAAGGACATATCCGCCCAGAGCAAGCTGTTATGTTTATAGTTTTATCTTTATTTTGCTTCTATCTGGCTCAATTTTCCAATTTTTATGATGAAAGCTTTAAATTGCATTCAAAACTAGAGAAACTAGTGAACCACACAGACCCCTCACAGATCTTCAGGCACCATGAACGATGGTGCGGCAGCTCTGGTTCCACCTTGCCCACACCCCGGCCCCCATCCACCCTTACACCGAGGAGGGATCAATCCCAAGTCTCAGATCATCCCACTTTCCAGTGTTTACTTTGTTGACTTACTGCCATCCAGATGTGTGTATGATTTAGACATCCTCCTCCCTGCCAGCAGCCAGGGTCCAGTTCTTCCAACGTGAAGGACTCAAGTGGCTTTTCTCTCACTCTGCGAGGTCATGGAGATGGTCTGGGAAGGATTCTGCCACTGCAGAATTTTTGCTTCATTTATAGGGCCACCCACAACTACTCTTCTGCTTTTATTTTAAGCAGAAGGGCACCAACAACAGCCTAAAATACCCTTCATCTTTTTCCTGAAAGATTCTAAGAAAGGTGGGTTGAAAGTTGCACAGAAATCTGCCAATTCTCATCCTACTCCTATGGACAACACCCTTTTCTGCTTTTTTACTACTGATGATAGGGTTTCAAGAAGTAGAAATAGAGGCTGTCTACATAATTTTGGGGAACTAATTAAAGCTTTTTACTTATTCAGTTTATTGGTACATTTCAGGCATACATTACGATCACATTCATCACTGAGAATTTGTCCCTGTACATGACACATCTTGGTTCTTATGTTTTGCCATTCCCCTTTGCTTCCTCCAGTCACTCAGGTCATCCACTAAGAAAAGCCTGCTAATCACTCATTCAGCAGAATCACTTTGTGCCCATCAGTGTACCAGAGAGCAGGGTTTCCACATGAAACAAGCTATAAAACATGTGCAAGTAGAGAATGCACTCAAACATAACTGAAAAGCCCTGTACAAGACAAAGTCAAAGTACATAATCTTGCCTAAGAATAACTTGCTCTTACTTTTAAAACAAAGACAAGACTGCTTAATTTAGCCAATGAGGCTTCACACACTCAGACCCCAATACCTACCTCTCCAGCTCCATCCCATACCATGCCCACCCTTCATTGACTTCTTTTTAACCACGAATGAGCTTCACATGTTTGTCTCTGTCTCTTGACCATAAGGACTTTCCACCTAGGCCTAAAATCTTGTTCGTGATTGTTATCATCCTAGTTACCTCCTATCTAGCCTCCTTCAGAGTCTAAAGTGTCAAGACCTCCTGGCTTCCATTCCTAATTTTCCTTGTGTACAGTTCATCTGAGTGACTGTCTCTTCTACTAAGTCATCAGCTCCGCAGATTAAATTTGCTTTTGCCGACATCACACTCTCTGTATTTAACACGGTCTCTTGGCACAAAATAGGTACCTGACATGTTCAGTTAATGGATTCATGGAGGACAGCCGGTGTCCAGCTGAAATCTGAAGAACGGGAAGATTTACAACAGGACATGGGTGTTTCTTTGCAGCTACACTAGTGTCTTTCCTTTCTCACTGTCTACGTTGCAGTGGAATGTAAAAAGAGTTCTTTCCTCCAATTCAAATTTAAAGCATCCATCTGGACAAAGACTTTGGAACTCTTACTGTTACCAGACCCCACTGAGCCATGATGGCCCACAGCAGTCACATGAAGGAAGAGAAGCCACATGTGTGCTGATGGGTGCAGCGTGTCCTCTCTGCAACCCAGAACATGGCAAATGATTCCATGATGCTCAGCTCGCATTTCCTAACATAAAACATGATTGGCTGCTTCTTCAGTGTTTACTCTCCAGTCTCTTAGGAGTCATGATTTGGTTCACAGAATGCATCATATTCTGGAACGGCTGTTTATGGACACACATGTGCACACACACACACACACACACACAGTAGTTTGCTAAAGGCTCAAGGAAAAAAGTGTGCAAAATATTTCAACCCATCTTTCCCCCAGTTACAAGCAAGTGAATGCGCCCTCTCTCTGTAAAGATGCATTCAATACACATGGCGACATCTTACCCTACCCTCCACCCATAACGCTGATGCAGGGCCATTTCTCCACAACCACATTTTCTCCCCAAGACCAGTGGAAGGAGTGACCATCTGTCCCAACTGTAAGAAAGGATGAGTTGTTGTTTGGGTCACTACATTTGGGGTGGTGAGTTATGGAGCAATAATCACCAGCCCACTGGTTTTGTTCATTTTGTTTTTCAAATTATATGACATTAGTTGGAGCCTCCAGAATAATACAAATGGCCAAAGCAAACAAATGGTAATGCCTATCAAATTTTGCTGATATCACATTTTGAAATTTATATACTCTTAAACCCAGAAACTTAGAATCTGCTTCATAAAAATGTTCACCCTCATCTACAAGAGTATGCAACCACATATATATCCTTAATTGTTTATAATATTAAAACACTGAAAACAATTATTACATATATTAACACTGGACACTTTATACTTAATGATGAAATGTTAAAAGCTTTGTCATTAAAACCAAGGAGGCACTCAGTACTGTTTTGAAGATTCTAATCAATATAATAACATCTAAAGATGATTAATATTTATAAACATTGAGAAATTGAAACAAAATAGTTATTATTTGCAAATGATATCATTTTATGCTTAGAAAACCCAACATAATGAGTTGAAAATGATTACAAAAGTAAGTACTTTATGAAAATGACAAGATTTAGGGTGCACTTGTATCATTGGCAACTTTCCATACAATAAAAATAATAAATTAGAAATATTTTACAGTTCTTAGTTACTATAACAACAAAATATCTGGAAAGATTTTCAAAGCTGATCATAAAGGTCACTTCTCAGAAAGAAAAAGAACTTACTGTAGGAAGAATGAAGACA
>PVIR01013780.1:13530-41178 GCA_004026965.1 Petromus typicus
GATTTTTGAAAAAAAAAAAAAAAAAAACAGAAGTGATTAAGTGATTATTGGAATTTTTTTTTTTTTTTTTTTTTTTTTTTTTTTTTTTTTTGAGACAGGGTCTCGCTTTGTAGTTCAGACTGGCCCTGAGCTCAGCCTCCAACTCACATCACAGCAATCCTCCTGCCTCTGCCTCCCAAGTGCTGGGATTACAGGCATGAGCCACTACACCTGGCACTGTGGTATGTGGTGCTGATTGCTGCTGGACATGAGTCTCCACACCCAGTATTGTATGTGGTTACAGGAGATCGAACCTGGGCCCTTGCGCTTGCAAGACAGGCGCTGGAACCACTGAGGTAAATTCCCGGCCCCAGAATTTCTAATTACTACCCCTCACTATGTCTCTTTGCAGAATCTCTTCTAAGTGATTATCCAAACTTCCCTCCAGAAGCAGAAAGTATCTACTGGCATCCTGAGTAGTGTGAGGATGCATCTTCATGGAGCTCAGTATTAGATCTACCTTCACACTGAGTTAAACCATCATTTGTTCTAACACTATTCTTGGCAGAATAAGTGTAATTGATCTTCAGTGTGTGGGTCCATCGTAATCACGAAGATGGGCAACCTGTCCACAACCTGTCTTCCTATCCTCAAACCAGATACTTCATTACTCCAGCTTCACTTTGCACAGTATGTCTGAGTCCCTTCATCATACTGGTTCTTTCCTTAATGTTCCTCTTAAAATGTGACAACCTAAATGGAGGAGACGAAGCTGGAAATGGGTGCATAAAAGTGACTCAAACCTACAAGTGTAACTCCAGATTTCAAGGACTTTTCGGTAGTTATATCATACCATTGACTTTTATTGAAGGGCTAAGTAATTCTTTAAAAAAAAAAAAAACAAAATGTATGCTGCTGTGTAAGGTATTGTATCCCTACGGAGTTAGCTGATTTTGCTAACGGAAGTCATGTTAAATATCTTGTAATTTGGATAAACCCAAATAATCAGGTCCAAAATGATGAAATTCATTTTTAATGCAGTTCTTACACATGGCAGGCATCCTCCTACCACACTTCTGCAAGCTTAATCATCATGACATTGTAACAACATTTTTTTAAAAGCTCAACCAAGAAATGCTGGGAGGAAGATAAGCGGGAAAAGGAAAGGGATATACAAATAACAAAGATGTGTCACATACTGTACCATGTGGCATAATAAATGTGTCCATCATGTACTGTAAATATATGCTAATAAAAAATGAAAAAAGAAATAAAATATATTAGTGAAAAAAATGCTCAAGAACCAAAAGGCAATATAGGAACAAATTAAAAATAGCAAGTTCTATGCTAATTTTATCACTCTTTAACTTAAATGTTCTACCTCAGATAATATCAATATTCCTTCTCTTTTTTAAAATTCTTAGTACAAAAGTCTCTGACTTATGAACATTTGACTTGCAAACTTTCACAGATATGAGTGGACATCACAATATGAACATTCCTGGATGTGAACACATCTCAGCGTAGCTCCTGTGCCAGCACATGTGCTGCTATGTGCTCACTGTCCCTTGCCATGGTGTACAGTAATGCAGTGTTCAATTAGCTGAGGGTGCCTGACAGTGAGAACTAAAGCAGTCGGAGTGTGGAGGGGACCACTAGGAAGTGAGAGGCAACTGTGTCAAAGGTGTGCTAGACTCACTTTGTCAGACTTACAAACAAATCTGACTCATCGATACAACTCATTCTATTCAGTAAGTTGCAGACTTACTGTACTTTAAGCATTTTCAATTATTAATATTATTCAATATTACTATTTTCTTACATAAATATTTTTGGATTTTATTGCCTAGTTTTCACTTTTTAATCTAGTTCTCTTCTAATTTAATAATTTTATTCACTCATTAAAAATATATTGAGCAGGTATGGGCATTTAGCTCAGTGGTTCTAGCACCTGCCTTATAAGTGCAAGGGTCTGAGTTCAATCGCCGGTAACTACATACAACAATGCTGGGTGTGAAACTCATGCCCACACAGGCATGGTGAATCACACCTGTAATCCTAGCACTCAGGAGGCAGAGGCAGGAAGATAGCTGTTAGTTCAAGGCTGAGCTCAGGGCCAGCCTGAACTACAAAAGTGAAACCCTGTCTCAAAAAAAAAAAAAAACACATGTGTATATATATACGTATATATATACATATATACATATATATGCATATATACGTATATATATGCCTATATATATATGATCAGCAATATGATAAGCAGTGAAAATTCAAAGAGTAAAATGATGCATTCTCTGTACTTTATTTATTAATGAGCATTGGGGATATAAATACTAAAATACAATGGTCTCTCTTGAATAAAGAACTTCTCCATTACTATCACAGAAGTGGAGGGATACAAGGCCATGACTGTGCTGGTGATCCGCTAGATCTGAATCTAGGTAAAGAAAGCTTTGGGGAATCCAGAATGGAGTAGGACTAGAAGGTGACAGACACTGAAAAGTTAAGAGCCAGCTTTACAATCATGAAGTAAAACTGACACACCTACCAAGAAAGCTATCTGATTTTAGGTCAGGAGTTGAAATTAACCATGGTAGAAGTACTTATATGACAGAAACCAAACAATGTATATATTCTTACTATGATGGTTTATCAGAGAGCTGATTGTTAAAGATTTGTCAGCACACCACAGAATCAGTGGTTGAAGAAGCTATTATAATTTTTAAATGAAGTTATAATTTTTTTATTGTTGTAGTCAGATTTCTAGACAGAGTAAGGTGAAAAGATAGAAAGAAGTAGTCAAAGTGCTATGGTTTAGATCTAGAACATTCCCCAAAAGTCCCTCATGCAGAGATGGGGCTTTTGAAAGTGATTAAGCTATTAGGTATACACGAGGTACTCATCAGGGGTCTGTTGATGTCTGTTGATGAGTACATAGCTAAGCGTGCTGTTAGGAGGTGAGGCCTGATTGGAAAATACTGAGAACCCCTGAAACATTACTGGAAACCTCTGTGGTAGGCTCCACTCTCCTACCTCATGATACAAACCTATGAAAAGACTAGAAGACAAAACTAAGAGAGCCAGAAAGTGAGGCGCTGTGATGACCAACACCGGTGGAACTGACAAAGGTCCTGGTCTGACAAAGTCATTCATCTTTATTGGAAATTCATTGGGGTTTAAGCTACATGCAAGGATAGAATTATGTTCCAGGGTGTGCAGTCGTGTGATTTCTATGGAAATTAATCTAAGAAAAGCTAGTAAAAGACAAGACAAAGCATTCTCAAAATAGAAACAAAACAGATAAAATACATGATTGTAACTAGAACATTGTCCTTCTAGTAAGAAGGTTTTAATTTAGGCAATGGAATTTGGGTATGAGTTACTCTGACCTCCGCACATAGGCTTCACCCGGACTCATGTCTATAAACAATGCCATTATGGGGTTAACTCTTTATAGCCTGCACTGCTTACAACCTACTTTGGGTATGATCAATATTGCAGACTTCCAGAGGAAGAGGCATGCCTTTGGAGGATGTATCTTCCTTTCTGGTTCCTGCTTTCAATCTCTGCTGCAGGGCTGATGGCTGGTGCACAGCTTTCCTCTACCATGACCTTTCACCATGATGTTTCTGCTTTGGAGCCAGCCAATTGTGAACTGGATTCCCCCAAACTCTGAGCCACATTAAACCTCCTCTCCTTGTAGTTATGAGTGTTGGGTATTGCATCCAGCAATAAGGAATCTGACAACACACATGGGATGGGCTGCTGTGCTGAGATTTTTACCAACAGTTCCAGGGGAAATTCCTGCTCGGCCCCGTGCATGCCTTTCCCACAATAATTCCCACTTTCTTCTATTTCTGTGGGCTTGGTTTACTCCTCCTCACCTGCTCCAAGACTCTTATGTCTCCATTTCCTCCTAGAAGGATTTCTTCCATTATTCCCAAAAATCAGCTCTGAATAAACCACCCTTATCATTTTAATACATCAAAATATTTTCCCTTATTTTGGTAGAATTTCTCCAGCCATTTCTGCACCGGAGTTTGAGTAAGTTTGAGGAACTTGTTTGTAAAAAGGATTCTCTTCAGAGCCCCTTATGAGTATTTGACAGCTATGGTTTAACTGATCTGAGCAGCACAGAACAATGAGAGAAAAGGTGCTCATGGTGGCCTCTGAGTGTCTTCGTCACCATCAATAGATCAGTCCACAGAATGCTCACAGGCAAAAACTGGCCTCTCACTTTTGCTGCTAACATAAGTGAACTTTTACCTTTGAAGCATGTCACTGATTTAAAATTACTGCACATGGACAAAATATACTGTGGAGACAAGAGTAAGAATGCTGAAACCCGCTCTGCATGAGGTCTTGTCCTGATATCTGATCTTACACTCATTTTCAGATGTTCACTTGTACCCCTGGGCATTCAGAAATATTTTCTTTCTGTTTATAAATATGTCAAGTATCCCCTTCTGTTGCTTTTATCATGGGCAGCTGTTAAATGAGGGCTAGTTTCAGAAAATGGCACTATGGGGTGAAAAGGACTGTGTTCAGACTTGATCAGCCATCTGGAGTGGTGCTTAAACATTTCTCTAATTTGATTAAAACAGAGTAGGAAAGTGCTACGAGTACATTGTCATAGAGATAACTGAGAGATGTTCATACCTATGGAAAATTTCATGCTTCCACATAAGCTCTGTCTTAGTGGGAGCCATAATTACAGAATGATCAAGTGCACAGCCTTTGGTTTGTTCAACAAGAACTTAGAGACTTAATTTGGGATCACAGGTACTGTTGATAGTATCTTCTGCACTGAAACAAACTCTTTATCTCATTATAGCTAGGAAAGTGGTTTTGGGAGGATCTGAGTGCATAGTCTTGGACCTTCCATGATACAAATGACACTATCTATGTACATAAGAAATTATGATTCCATCTAGCAGAAGTGAAAGTTACAATGTGGTACTTTGGCTGAAGCACTAATAACTCTCCTCATTCTTGACAGTACCTCCTTAGGGAGCAAGGTAAGGATGATAACAACAGCAGCAAATTATTTCATTCCTCTTTCTTAATAATGCATCATATCTACAGAAATTACCTGTTCTCTCAAGAATTACAATTGATTTTATCTCTGTAGATTGTCATTCATTTAAAGTAAAATGCAATCATAAAATAACATGAAATCTGGAATAAAAAGATAACAAGTAATACATTTTAATTTTTCCTGATGCTGATATTTCCTCCATATAACTTCAGTAGCTCTTTTTATATATTCTCAGTAACAGGCATCCATGATATAGATTTTTCCAAATACGGAAAATACATAATTACTCAAAATAATGAACGATCGGTAGAGTTGTCAACATCATACAGTGTAAAACCCATTCCCACTGGCTTAAATAAAGAGGAAAACCAGTTATCTGGTGTGACAAACCCTGGGTTAGACAGCTTCAAGACAGGTTGATGAAAGTGAGGTCCTAAAACACTCAGGTCTCATTCATCTCTGTGCTCTGCATCCGTTCAGTGTCTCTGCCATCTCCCTCCTCGTGCTTGAAGGCTGTTCCTGTTCCTTATTTACACAGAGCAAAGGCCCTTCTCTCTCTTCTGTTTCTTTATAAAAATGATGCAATGTTTTCAGAACGTTTCCTGCAATCACCCTCCCTACACCATCGCCTAGACTGGGATGCACGCTCCACACACAACGGCAGGGGAACAGCACTACCAACATCATTCCGTGATAACCCTAGGATCACAAAGGGGAGACTCTCCTATACCACAGAACTGGGATCTCCCAAGAAGTAAACAGAATGCACTCAATCAGTGATGTTCTTCAGTGAGGAAGCTGGTCAAGACTCTGTTTCTGTTGCTTACTATTTTCAGTCCACTCGCGCTGCATGATTTTATATGTGTCCCTACTACCTAAGAACTAGTGACTCTCAAATTTACATCTCTGGCTCACAATTACAATCCCAACTTGAGACTCAAAAGTGAAACCAAAGCTGCTCATGATGGTGCATGCCCATAATCCAAGCACTCCGGAGACTGACAGGATGTTGATAAATTTAAATCCATCCTCGACGACTTAGAAACTTAGGAAGATCAGGTTTTAAAATAAATGAAAAATAAAAAGGGCTGCAGATGGAGCTCAGTGTAAAGGCCCAAAGTTCAATCCTCAGTACTGCAAAAATTGATTAATTAGTTTAACTGCCAATTGTCACGGACTTCACAAACTCAACACATAGATGAAACCAGCTGTACTCCTGTAAGTAGTCTGCATCTAATGTTTTTACTGAAATTAATTATGCAACCAGTCTTCCAAGATAGGTAACTTAATATTATCTCTCTTTCCCTCTCTTTATATACCCATTTGATTTCTCAACCATGATGACTCTACTTCCAAAATATTTCTCAGTTAAAGCATCTTCTATAGAATGGCTAATTCAGTCAATATGATTTTAAGTTTCTCCATGTCCGTTTCTACGCCTGTTCTCACTAGAATACTATTCCTTAAACCAGGTGAAAGTGTCATGCCCTCCTTAAATGTTCTGTGAAATCCTAATTGCCTGTAGGAAGGAGAAAAGTATCACCCTTCACATCCGTCACATCCCCCTTCACACTCTACCTCCTTCCCACCCCATGTACTTCCTCTTTCAACCAGCCTATGAAGTATATTTTAAATTTCTGGACATCGTGTTTGGTTTTTCTTTTGTTTTGTTTTTGGTACAGGGGCTTGAATTTGGGACATTGGGCTAGCAAGGCAGGTGCCAGAAATACTGAGCTAAACCCCCAGCTCCAGGGCATTGGAAATTCTTAATTTATCCTCTTTATAGGACAAGTTTTTCATAAAGTTTCCTTTTGTATAATATAGTTTTCACCATCCTGTATTCTCTCCCTTCAAGTTTCATTTTTAAAATTCTTAATCACTTTTTAATATCAAAATGCCACCTCCTTCAAACAACTGATTTAAAAGTAAATTCATCTCCAAAAACTATCAAAGAAATGTACAATAAGACAATATTAGCTCCAAAATATTAGGTGAATGAAGTGAGCACATAAGACTTATTGGTGACATGTATGTATAATTTTCTCTAAATTCATCAAACTATTCACTTAAAATGTCTGACCATCTCCTGAGCTAGTATTAGGTTATAGTAAAGTTATTTAAAATACTCCTGGAGGGGCTGGGGATTTAGCTCAGTGGTTCCGGCGCCTGTCTTGCAAGCGCAAGGACCCAGGTTCGATCCCCAGTAACCACATAACAACACTGGGCGTGGAGACTCACCCCAGCAGCAATCAGCACCACATACCACAGTGCTGGGCATGGTGGCTCACGCCTGTAATCCCAGCACTCGGGAGGCAGAGGCAGGAGGATTGCTGTGATGTGAGTTTGAGACTGAGTTCAGGGCCAGCCTGAACCACAAAGTGAGACCCTGTCTCAAAAAAACCTTAAAAAAAAATAAATAAAATAAAATACTCCTGGATCAGGGATACTGTAGCTGAGTGGGGTGCCTGCCTGCCTGGCAAGCACAAAGTCCTTAGTATGATCCTGGTACTGGAAAAAATTTAAAATACTTCTGCAACCAAACTCTAAAGAATCACCTTAAAAACAATATTGAACTAAAAATTTTCTGTACTGAATCAGCAAACCTTAAATCTATGCTACTTTATGTTGGTGAAAATTCCTGCAGTTTTAGGATGAGAGTGTTAATTGATAGAACCCTCTTGAAGAGCAATTTGCAAAGTGTGCGGAGATTTAAGACAGGGATGTAGTTCAGGGGCAGAGAGCTTGCCCCGCTGTGTAGCCCTGGATTAACTTCCAAATACTGAGGGGCTTGATTTTTTAAGTTACTTTTTAATTAGTCCTTTTACTTCTAGCGTTGTTTCTGAAGAAATAATCTGAAGTATACAGAAAAGTTTATGCACATGTGTGTTTCTAACATTTCAATATTTTCTTATTATTTCAGATAATTTATTATTATTAAATAATTTATTATTATTTCAATATTTCTTATTATTTCTTATTATATCAGACCTCAGAAACAACCCAAATAAAGCAACAGAAGAAACAAGTAAATCATTAGAGCTTCACATGTTTAACATTATTTTCTCACACATTTCCCAAGTCTCCCAGGCTGTCTTCTCAGTCTTAAGAATCTTGCATATCTGCATCCCTGTCTCTGTAACACCACTGCTTACCTCACATTGCCTTATTTTTATTTCTGGTCACCCCAAAAGAAGTAGCAAAGGTACTCTGTGGCATAGTGCCTGGCACACAGTAGATGCTCAGCTCAAGTAAATACATAATTTAGAGCACGCAATCTACCCCAGGGCACACAGAACCCCCACATGCCCCACAGAGCACATGACTTTTTCACAAGGATGCTGGGGCCATTGTGTTGTGCTGTCAGCTGACTTTAGAGGCTTTGCATTGATCAGCTTCACAGAGTAAAAATTTAGTACGGTCCTCAGAATCTTTGCCTGTAGATAATTAATCATTCTAATACAGGTATCTGGTAGCTCTGCACAAAATTTGTCTGCAAATGGGATTTCAAGGTCAGTGTCTCTGGCAACTTCAGTCAGATGCCTAAAGCAGACTCACTATTGTCATCTGTCAGAATTTTAATTCCACCGCAGCCATGCTGTCCCACAGGTATCAAACTTCAGTCTGTTTCCAGCTGTTGTTTTGCAGATGAATATTTTGTTCTGAATATTAAAAAAGAAGAGAGTTCCCAGAAATTTATGGATTCCATGTTAATTACTAACCTAGTTTAACTATGACTGAGGACTTAATTTATCCAGGTCATCAGACACAGAATAATTTTTGTTGGTTACAAGTTTATATATCCTGTTCAATTCTAAATATTTTTTTTGAGGCCCAGAGTTATAAATATTCCCCTGTGTGTAAGCCAAATGTCTAATAAAATATTTTCCCAAGAGAGAATTAAGTAAATGCTTATCATTATTTGACTGATAATCATTATTTTTGAATAATATCTACAGTAATTATGGATCACATTTGTATATAGTGCTCTACAGTTCACTAATTACTTTCAAATAAGTAGAATAAAAAGAAATAAGAACATATAGTCAATGCCTCAAAAAGTCTAGTAGATAATAATTCACTGTTAGATGTACTTGAGTTATACTTTATAAGATTTACATTTTTACATAAGATAAAAATGATAAATTCCAATGGTCCCAAAATAGGAAAACATAATTTCCTTCTCATTTATACAAATGACATGTCATATATGATTACAAGGGGTTTTAAAAATTACATCTCTGTGTCTTACTTTATTTTTTTTTCAATAACAGCAATTGAACTCAAGCTCTATGTGTTTGGAAGGTACCACCTGAGATAAATGCTCGCCCTCTCCACAGACATGACTATTTCTGCTCCTTGCTCCAGCTCCCCTCTGGGCAATTCTGCTTGGCTGCCCAAGGCAACACCTGTGGAGATGCTTGGAATAGCAGCTATGTGTCTGATCAGCATCTCAGTAAAAACTTTTACAATGCTAAGACATGCAAAACACTCATTTGATTAGGCAGTTGACAATGTGTGAATTAGAAGTAGGAAATGAACTAGATTGAAAACAAATTTAATGAAAACCACCACAGCATTTCTACAATTTTTGACATTCCTTCCTTGTCAATTCATTTGGTAAAATGTGTTTTGATCAACAAATTTCTAATAAATCAATCTAAATAAACTTGTTTTCAGCTAATTAATCTAGACATATTTGTCTACTCTGATCAACTGAACAGGAATTCACTTAATTCTTTAGCAAACTTAAAACTAGTAGGCTAATTTACACCTTATAAAGGTCAATTTGCAAATGTCCAAGCATGCACCCTGGAAAAATTTAATACAGTAGTGTGCTAAATAGTTTACTTTAGCACAATTTCACATTCAATGGAAATGTGCATAACTGCTTGTCAGACCACTGAGGGAAATGTTTCTGCTCCAGTCTTGTCTAGAATTTTACTTCCTTCAGCATTCTAATTCTACATGTTTGAATGATCCTATTTTGTGTTCAAAGATGGTCTAGTTTATTTTGAAAATCAACAATCGATTCCCTATATGCTAATATTTCTACAGTTATTATAAATAAGGATTTTCTTCTTGTCCAAGTCTACATATATAAATTTCATCTCTCCACTGAAAGACATTTGCTCAAAATCCTGAGTTTAAATTCAGAATATCGAGTGAATGTGTCTGCTAAAAGTTCATGTGTAGGAAAGTTAACATTTATATAATGATGATGTTGGGAAGTGAGGCCATCGGGTGGTAACTAAGATTAGATAAAGCCATGAGTATGAAACCACCAGGGTGAGATCTGTGGTTTAATAACAGAGGAAGAAACACCCACTTCAGTTACCCTTGTTTTCTCTTACCATGTGATGTTTCCACCACGTTATGACATCATGTTGTGATGCAGCAAGAAGGTTCCTCAAACTTGGACTTTCCAGCACTAGAATCATGAGCCAAACAAACTTCTTTTGTCTATTACTTACTCAGCCTGTGTTATGCTGGTAATAGCAACATGAAGTAGACTAAGATAAAGTGGTTGTAAAGTTCCATATTTTATGTTAGGAGGATTTACAAAATATCTGCTATACCTCATGAAACTCTAGGATACTGCTCTGGGTGCACTGGACTACAAATCAGGACCTATTTTATGGATTTTATGTATTTATCATGCTTCTTTGAAAATTCCATAGAAATTCTAGGTTTTTGGAAGGAAAAAGTAACTCCTTGGCTGAGTCCTTTCTATATTCTCTCCAACTTCTGCATCACATTAGTGAATAAGTGGTTATTCACCCTGGTTAGAGCACTAGTTCTCATGGAGACCCTATGCATAGACTTCTATGCAGCTGAGGTCTTTGTATAATAACATGAAGCTTTGTGCCTTTTATCAAATAGAATTTATATTTCCCCACTTGAAGCTAGAAAGTCTGGAGTCAGGGAGCTTATCCAAACAGCATGATATTATTTGAAGATGAAAGAAAAGAAAATGCATAAGATATTGACTAATAATAAAAAATAGAATATTATCCACTATTATATCCAGCAGTAGCATCCAGAATATTTTAAGTGCAAGTGGCACTGTGTTGAGAAAGCACTTGGGACTGCCTACCTGGGAAAGCTCTGCATTAAAACCAGAGTTCAGGAGCCCATAGAGTAAGTGACGAACATAGGACTCCAAGTGGCCATGATACAAAAAAGAAAATCTACACCTTGGCATATCTAGCAGTCTATACCTAGGTTTATAATAATTAAGATTCCATCTACTTCTCTTCTTATGTGGAGTAAGAACTGCAGTTGTGCAGACAGACCCTCGGTGCAGGACTGGCCCACCTTCCCCACAGTGCTCAGGCCCTGAGCTCTCACACAACCAGCAGGAAAGGAAGAGCACGCAGCTATCCATCTACTTCTCTGCTCACACTGAGACTGGTACATGAGGAAGAGTCTGCAGAACTCCATTTACTTATCTGCACACACTGAGCAAGTGAGGTGGGAGTGCTGGGATTTAGGCAGAGGCTTTCAGTGCATGACCTCTCTGTCTGCCACAACAAAAAACACCCACTGGAAGAGTGACGGAATCCTGTTGACTACAGCCACTGTACCTTCCACTGTGTGCCAGAACTGAGATCACTTAAGGGTGATTACAGATCCAAGGAGAACAACCCAGGAAGTAGCCACATCTGAAGAGTTCCAAATACTAAGAAGAAAGAGACTGGCAATAAATATTGCCCAGACATCAGACCCAGGAACTAAACCAAAAAGTTCAGCAAAAACAAAATATAGGAATGAGAAAAAATTCAAAAACCCATTCACAAAGACCAGCACCACAGGGGAATCCAAGGAAAGGGAAAATAGTGCAAACTGAACTTCAATCACCCAGACTCTCTGAGATAGCAACCAAAGACGATCTAGTAAAATGGAAATCAGAAATAATTTCTCAGATAAAAACAGAGATAATGTCCAAAGTGGAAGATATGATTAATAACACTAAAGAAGAGATAGAATCTCAGATTACAAAAGTAATAGAATCTGTTAAACAGCTTCAAACAGATTTCCAAGACATAAAAATCTCCAAAGAAAGTTTGCAAAACAGGATGAATGAATGTGAAGTTGGAATATCAGATACAGATGATAGGATTGTAGGCAATGAACAGAAAAGGAATAATTTATGGAAAATAACAAGAGACCATGAGAAATCAATCCAGCAGCTGCCAGAAGATACACAAAAAGAAAAAATATAAAACTGACTGGACTCAATGAAGAAACAGGAGACAGTGCAAAAAATATTTTAAAAACTGTTCACACATGTAATGGCAGAATGTTTCACAGGAAAAGGAAAGGAATATGACATATGAGTAAATGAGGTATATAGAACTCCAAGTGGCCATGATACAAAAAAAAATCTACACTTAGGCATATCTAGCAGTCTATACCTAGCCTTATAATAATCAATATTCCAGTAACCTAATATAAGAATGAAATATTGAAATCAGTCAGAGAAATGAAAAAAATAATGTACAAAGGAGAGCCCATCAGAATAACAGCAGACATTTCAATGCAAACACTTAACTTAAGGACAGATTGGAATGAGGAATTTCAGATACTAAAAGGAAATATCCTCCAAAATAGATCACATGCTAGTTCTTAGAGCATACTTAAGTTTTCTGCAAAAATTTCTTTCAAAATCCATCGGTTAATAAGATACTTCCATGACAAAGAACACCTAAGAACCTGCACAAAGACAAAACCTACACTCCAAAAATTTTTAAACAATATCCTAGAAAAAGACAAGAAGTGTCACAATCCTATGACACCTAGCAGAATGAACTCACTGGGTAAGGCAAGAAACTAAATGAAAATAGGGGAAAGCAAAGAATAAAAGAGCCAGGAATAGGAAAATGTCATGACAGAGCTAAATCAGTGCATATCTATAGTCACTGTCATTGAGTGATGTCATTAATGTCAATGGCTTCTATACGCCAATAAAAGACAGACTGGAAGAATGGATTAAGAAGATGCCTGTATACAAGAAACACACCCAGTCCAGGAGCTGATCTTATATACAAGAAACACACCTAATCCAGAAAGAAATCCATAGACTGAAAGTAAAAGAATAGAAAAAAAATTTCCACATGACAAGAAACCATAAAAAAGCATGAATGGCTATCTTATTTGCAGACAAAGTAGATTTCATCCAAAAACTGATTAAGAGAGACAAAGAAGGACATTATATCCTCATACAGGGAACAATAGAAGAGGAACAGATAACATTCATAAATATTTATGCACCAAATTCTAGTACACCCAACTACATAAAACAAATATTAATGGGCATGAAAAGCCAGATAAGCACTAATACAATAGTAGTAGGGGAACTCATTACACCATTATCACAAATAGACAGATCAACTAGACAAAAAATCAATAAGGAAATACTTGAACTAAACCAAATTTTTGAAAAATGGACTTAATAGAATTTTATGGAGTATTTTACCCCACAAAGTTAGAGTTTACTTTCTTATCAGCTGCTTGTGGGTTATTCTCCAAAATAGACCCCATGCTAGTTCTTAGAACATGTTTAAGTAAATGTAAAGGAATTAAAATTATCTTCTGTATTCTGTCAGACCACAGTTCCTTGAAACTGAAGTTCAACAGCAAAGGATATTCCAACAACCTCATAAACATGGAAATTAAACAGCACTCACCTAAGCAACCAATGGGTCACAGATGAAATTAAATAGTTTCTACAACTAAATGATAATGTCAATACAACAAACAGGAATCTATGGGACACAATGAAAGCAGTCTACCAAAGAAATGCATAGCAATAAATAACAATACTAGAAAAACAGATCAAACTCAAACAATCTAAGTTATAGACAAGAGAAAGAAAAGAAAGGAATAAAGATGAGAAAGGAATAAGTTAAACTGTCATGATCTGCTCATAACATGATACTGTATAGAGAAGATCCTAAAAGCTCAACCAAGTGACTGCTAGACTTAATTAGCAAATTTAGTAGTGCAGCTGGATACAAGGTCAATGCTCAAAAATCAATAGCCTTTGTATGCACAAACAACATTCACTGAAAGAGAAATCAGGGAATCAATTTCTCTCAAATAGTATCCAAAAAATGAAATGCCTAGGAATCAATATAACAAAGCAAGTGAAAGACCATTACTTAGAAAACTACAGCACTCTGAAAAAGGAGATTGAAGAGGGTATCAGAAAATGAAAAGACATTCCTTGTTTCTGTGAAAGAAGAATCAAAAGACTATAGAAGACAATGAAGAATCAAAATGACTATACTCCCACAAGTACTATATAGATTCAATGCAATTCCCATTGAAATCCCACCAACAGATTTCACAGAGCTAGAGAAAATAATCCAAAACTTCATCTGAAATCACAGAAGACCTAGAATAGCAAAAAGCAATTTTAGACAACAAAGACATGACAGGAGGTATCATGATACCCAACTTGAAACTACACTACAAAGCCACTATGATAAAAAACTGCAGGGTACTGGCAAAGTAACAGACCTGAGGATCAGTGGAACAGATTAGAAGATCTAGAGATAACTCCAGGTATACTAAGCCACCTCATCTTTGACAAAGAAGCCAAACACCCCCAATGGAGGAAAGACAGCCTCTTTAACAATGATGCTGGAAATACTGGACTTCAACTCGTCAAAGACTAAAGCTAGATCTATCTCTTTCACCATACACTAAACTAAAATAAAAGTGGATTAGACACCTAACCATTAAAACAGAAACATTAAACGTGCTGCAAAAACAGGTTAGGTGGAAGTCTTGGAGACACTGGCATAGGGAAAGATTTTATAAACAAAACCTCTCCAGCACAGAAACTAGCAGAAAGAATGAACAACTGGGATTTCATTTTACTAAAAAGCTTTTGGATGGCAAGAGAAACCTCCATCAGTGAGAAAAGACAACCTAAAATATGTGGGGGGGGGGGATTATCATCTATTTCTTGGACAAAGGACCACTATCTAGAATATCTAAAGAATTTAAAATAATCAGCCCTCCTAAAGTTAAAGACTCAGTTCAAAAATGAGCATCTGAAATGAACAGATATTTTTCAGATGAAGAAGTAAAGGCATCTAAGAAACACATGAAGAGGGCCAGGGATTTAGCTCAGTGGTTCCGGTGCCTGGCTTTGCAAGCACAAGGACCCGGGTTCGATCCTTGGTAACCACATACAATACTGGCCGTGGAGACTCCCACCCAGCAGCAACCAGTGCCACATACCACAGTGCCTGCTGGGCATGGTGGCTCACGCCTGTGATCCCAGCACTCAGGAGGCAGAGGCAAGAGTATTGCTGTGATGTGAGTTTGAGGCTGAGCTCAGGACCAGCCTAAACTACAAAGGCAAGACCCTGTCTCAAAAAAAAAAAAAAAAAAAAAAAGAGACACATGAAGAAATGTTGAACATTGCTGGTCATTTGAGAGATGCAGACGAAAACAACACTGAGATTCCATTTTACTCCACAAAGAATGGCTGCTATCAGGAAATCAACCAACAACAAATACTTGTAGGGTTGTGGGGAATCAGGAGCCCTTCTCCACTGTTGGTGGGAATGTAGACACAACCATTGTAAAGATTCCTTTAAAAATGAGGGCTCAAGGTCCCATTTGACCCAGCTATTCCCCTGTAGGTATATATGTAAAATAACTAAAAGAATGATACTACAGTGATATACGTGCACCTATGTTTATAGCAGCTCTGTTTGTAATAGCTCAAAGGTGGAAGGAGTTTAAATTCCCATCAACAAGAGAATAGATAAAAATGATGTACTTTTTTATAAAATGAAATATCACTCAGCTACAAAGAATGACACATTTGGTCATTTATATTCAAATTGATGTACCTTGAGGACATACTCATGAGATAAACAGGGCACAGCTGTGTAAATACCATATATTTTCTCTAGTATGAAAAACTGAAGATGTAAATGAATGATATGTTTGACAAGTAATGTGAAATTGGAAGAAAACATGAAAAAGGAAAAGGCTGGGTAGGGGAAAGTAAAGAAGGGAAAGAAAAAAATTTGATAGTTACAAAAATGAAAGAAATACACACACAAAGGGGTGCGGGGAGGCTGGGGATTTAGCTCAATGGTTCTGGTGCCTGTCTTGCAAGTGCAGGTGTTCGATCCCCTGTAACCACATACAATACTGGGTGTAGAGACTCACGCTCATCAGCAACCAGTATCACATAACACAGTGCCAGGTGTGGTGGCTCACGCCTGTAAACCTAGCACTTGGGAGGCAGAAGCAGGAGGACTGCTGTGAGTTCAAGGCTAAGCTCAGGGCCAGTCTGAACTACAAAGTGAGAGTTTGTTTCAAAAAAAAAATAAAATGAAGGAAACAATGCCTATGTAAATAGGGGGTAGAGGTTGTAGGGAGGGCAAGGGAAAGGGGAAAAAATGAGAATCAAGATGTGTCCTTACAGGTATAAATAATCAAAGTGTAATGGGATCATAATGTATGCATAAAGTGTACCAATAAGACCAATTTTTAAAAAGAAACCCAGAGTTCATCTAAAAGCTATTTCTCATTGCTATCTACTGTCTTACAAGTATGCTTGAAATAAAATGTGCTTTATTAACAGCAAATATTTCTCACTGCAACCTATGACAAAATCCCATACCTCAACCAAAAGAAAACTCCAATTGCAAGACATTTGGAACATCCATAACATCTTCTCAGGGATACCTGGGGAGATGACACATTTTGCTGTCCAGTGTTGAAGACAGATGCTGTTGCTTCCAGCCCCTGTGTTCTTGGACGCACTGTGAAGCATAACACCTTTCAACAGGATGCTTTCTTACAGAGAGCATTGAGTATGGCCCTATACATCACAAGGCTACTAATTAGAACCACTCAGAAATTCCAGTTTTTTTAGCATCAGGGAAAAGGAGAAAATAAGATTTTTCAGAGGTGAATGGATAACACTGTGAACTTTGCATATATGCAGGAGAAACACATCTCAAACTCCCTCAAGTATTAATTCACTTTTAGCGAAGCACATAGCAATGGCGTTGATAGAGTCAATGAGTCCCACATGTACACATTAATCCTAAATACACTTTTGGCTTTGTTTGAGAAGCAATTTCTTTCAAACTTTGGGAAATATAGCAGGACCCAAGGAGATATTTGCATTTAAATTATAGCACTACATGATTGTCATATCAATTACACTGGAAGAAGATAGACATCCCTGAAGAGATGACCAAGATAAAATTGACACAATATTATTTACACAGTTTGTTTTCAAGACCCATAGAACAAAAGAAAACAAATCTTCTAAAGCAGAAAGTTTACTTTGGCCACTGTTGTAGAAAGCTATACTCAGTGATACCTGTCATAGCACAGGAAGGCAGACTTTATCCCAGAACATTCAGGGATGGGATGGCTGTAATAAGGTCTTGCTATCAGGAAGACCCGACAACTCCAAGTACAACATGGACAAGTGGGAATTATAGCCCAAGAACACTAGAAGGATCACTGAGTGGGAAATTATTATGATAATACATCAGAAAGGGGACTATGGCTAAACCAACGTAACCAGATTTTCACAGAAGACAAACCCAGATCATGCGCTATCAGCTTAGAAGTGGGAGGAGGGGAGAGGACTAACCTGATTAGACAGAAAGGGTACAGGGGAGAGTGCCCTACCGAATTAGCAGGTCTCTTGCTAAAACTAGATCTTACAAAGGTGTACATAGATTGGTCCAGGAGAAGATGCAAGGTCCTTCCTAAAGTTCAGCCAAGCAAAGAATCCATCACCATGTGGAGACTAGATGATTTTTCAACCCATTTCTAGAATGTTATCCCCTCTTAGCAAAAGATTCTCAAGCAAAAAGTAAGCAGTGTTGACCAAACCCATTAAAAAGCACTGTTTCCTCCTCTCTCGCTCATTCCCAAGAGAAAGAGCTCCCTCCCCGCCGAGATCACCCTCCGTGATGGGCCCTGTCTACTGCTGCAGGAGCTGCCACCATCATTTCACCACCCGTGTCCTCCCTGATCGTTACACCCGCTCAGCCCTCCGCTGGGAACCCCGTCGGAGGACTGTCCCTCAGTCAGCAGGCCTCTGCTCACCAGTCAGCGCCTCACACCGGCCTTCCCCAACCCGCCACTTCAGATATCACACACCAGGTTCCCAGTCCTAATCCACACCGCACGCTGCTTCACCATCAGCCCTTGTAATCAATTATGATTGCGTTATTTGAAACCATGTTTACTTTCTCTCTCCTCAACCAGAATGGAGCTCCCCAAGAGTAGAAGCATAGTGCCTTGTCTGCCCGCATCTTTACTTTTCATCACCCCTGAAAGCCATAGGAAAAGGGAGGGTGAATATAGACAGACAGGATAAAAGCTGGACGAGAGAACCATGATAAAACTGAAGGACTGATCTCCTCCAGTCACTGCTTTCCCACAGATACACCCTCTCTTCCATCATTTAAAAAACGAAATTAACCTTCCTGAACTCTGCTTCTCTCAAGTTACTACCCAACTTCTTTGCCTTTGAGCAAGTTCAACTCTGACATTTAAATGTCAAGGGATGTGGTTCCAGGCAGAGGCTCAAGCAGACTTGAAGCCCAGAGTGTGCAGCTCCCCAAAACTTTAATTTTCTTATACAAAACGTTTATTTGTATTTTTATTACTTTTCCTTTTCAATAATTATGTGTTGAAAATATTTTATGAGACCAAATATACAGATTTCCTTCTTTCTTTTTAATAGCTACATAATATTCCATAGCATGGATGCACTATATTTTATTCAGCCCTCTTGATGGACATTGAGGTTGTTCCCAGATTTCCACTATCATAACCATATTACAATAAGTCCACTCTTACATATGTTTTCACATCTGCACACTTTTATTTATGTCACAAGGATTCCCTGTTCAGCATTAAACTTTCCATAGTTAATTTTCTCCCTTTGTTCTCAAATTTGATTACACTGCTCTGCAGATGTCACCATCCCAAAATCTACCACTAGCTGCTTCCCCGGAGTGCTGAGGGGAAGCCCAGACATATAGTACTGACAGCCAACTGGGAACCAGAGCTGACTACTTTCATAACTGAATAAACACTTAGTCCCCGAGTTCTCTGATAACAATTAAAGAATTTTGCTTAAACCAGAAAACTGAAGAGATGCTATCAAAGACTGAACAGTTCAACATTTAAGCCTCGCTGCAAAATAATGAGTTCGTCTGCTCCTGTTCCTGGCTGCTGGGGAGACACAAGACTTTTACTGAAGAAAAGTCACCATTCCACAGCATAGCAAACAGCACAAGCTTTACAGTCCTGTCCGCTTCTGTGCCCTCAAGGTCCCTGGGCCCAGGCACACAGCTGGTGCAGCAGGGAGATGCATCACAGCTGAGCAAACTCGGATTCAGTCCCCAAACTTGCTCAGTAGCTGCAAGCAAACCTGTCCAGACTTTTCCCCTAAAGGACCCATCTTTATTACACTGCTAAGCAAATAATCCTTCCCTCTTCTCCAGACAAAGACAGCATCTCTGGTGTCCAAAGCTTTTCCTTAGAAATGTAGTCAGTGTCTCTTCTCATAAGATAGGAGACCTGTGGAAATTTTTCTTCAGGCAAAAGCTTCCTGTGCTCTTTTCCAAATCCAAAGTGACCCAGTGTAGAAAAACCAAAGCTGGCTTGATTTATGAGCACCAAGGACAAAGAAATAGAAACTGTAAAAGTGAGAGATAGATAAATTTACTTTTACAAGGCAGACTCTAATCAGATGTCTTCATCATAGTAGAGAAAACACACAAAAAGAAAAAGAAAACACAACACAAAAAGAAAAGCCTACCACGAATATTCAAAGAGCCGAAGTCCCCACTGTGCCTGTTGTGCCTTAAGTTCTGACCCCAGAAATACATATCTATTTCCTAATTCCTGGAATCTGTGAAAATTACTTTATTTGGGGGGAGGGGTCCTTGCAGATATTATTAAACTAAGTTCTGGAAGGCAAAACTGAGAAAAATAACTCCTTGCTTTTTGAGCTTCTCAGTTTGCTCTCCTTGAATATGGCAGTCACAAGGAACTATCACATATCCAACATATTTCTGAACCAAAATTATGACTACCATTGCCCTGCAGTCCTAGGCATCCATGACCCTGAAAAGTCCAGACCATATTACCATCTGCAAGTCTTCACACCTTGAATACCTCACACTCTGTCAATGTCATTCTTTTTTTTTAAATTCAAATCTGTATTAGTACATTATATACACACATCATGATTGCACTCATCATTGAGAATTTGTACCAGTATATGACACAACTTAATTCTCATTTTTTCCCATTCCCTTACCTACACTACAACCCCCCTGTCCCTTATATACATAAGCTTTATTTCCTTTTATTACCCTCACATTATTTTTCCCCTCTTTACTTACCCCTACACCCCATTTCCTTTTGAATATTTTCTATTTCACATTCTTCAGTCAGCTTGTGCCATATCTTTTTTCTAGTGTTCTTTTTTCTAGTTATTCCAGGCACCAGACACATGGATGATGTCTAAACTTTAAGAAAAAACTAACATTTTAAAATATTTTTTAAAACCAGCTGTTGACATTTTTTTGGTTTGTGTAGAAGTACCATAGTTTGCTGAACTGGAATGTTTTTCCTTCCTTCTCTGTAATCTTAGCTTTTGAATCCAAAAGGTTTTTTTCCTATGGTATCCCCAGTCTCTGCTTTTTTCAATTTTTCCTTGAAAGGAAAATAAGATGAAGGGGCTCCACATCTGCCAAACACAAATCCTTCCCATCTCACTCCTTCCTGAAAAAGATAATTCCCACATAGTAGTAAGCCATCCATCTGTCCCATCCCTAATTCTCAACTGAACTCAATGTATTGGAATGCTTTCTGACCTCTGCTTGATAGATCTCATTGTTTTTTTTCTGAAGAGTACTAGCACCATAAATTTCCCAAACATTTTCCCCAGTGGCATGAGGTAAATCTGGTTCCCCACCTGTACTAACCACAGAACCTTAAAAAATCCCTATTAATAACCAAAGGATTCTATACTGACTTTCCCAGCCTTCCAACATCAAATTTTCTAAATCTTACATAAATTCTAGCAGCTGTCCTATCACCCCAGGACTTTTATTATTAACTTTTGCCTGCAACTTTCAATAGTTCCTCATGTTCTGAGCTCCTTCAGGAGAAACTTTGATCATTCTCTAAAATCTTGCATCTTTCCTATTTAAATCTCTAAGAGATCCAGTTGGTATTCATGAATAAAGAAACAAAAAAATCTGTGTGCCCTATAATCAAACCTTCATACCTGTGAATTCTGCTTCTGTAAATTCAACCAAGCCTGGATCAGAATCATTCAGAAGGAAAACCACATCTGCACTGAAAACATACAGCTTTTACTGTCATTATTGCCTAAACAATATAGTATAGCAACTATACTGTATTGGTACATTATAAATACACATATCATTGCATTCAACATTGAGAGTTTGTACCCAAATATGACATGACTTGATTCTCATTTTTCCCCCTTTCAAGAGATTTAAGCATCTGTGCATTCTGAACCTGCTGGGCAATGGGGTAGGGAGTCTGAGGACCAATCCTTCATCAATGGCAAAGGACAATTGTAGTTCCACTTTTAAAAGCATTTATATATGAATACATGTACTTGCCCATTTCATCTGTGATTATTATGTTGGCTGCTAAGACCACATTTCTGTTTATGAAAAAGTCTCTTTTTCTGTTTCTTAATTATCTTTCTTCTGTTATCTCCCACTTTTTCTTAATGCAAGACCTAAATCTGCTTTTTTATAAATGTAGTATCATTGTCTGTGAAAACCTGGCTCCTGTAAACAAAGTTCCTAGTATGGGTCTTTCAAGTTTCTCTCTTATTCCTTTGCTTTATAAAATTCCTTGAGAATGTTCTCCATTACAGTCCAAGAATATGACATTTTTGCTCTACAATAAGTCTTGTGATTATTAAAATTCCATCAACTCTCCATATTTAAACCTAAGTCTGTGAAATCTGCAACTGAGAGCATCACAATTCCAGCCCATGTGAGAACATGTGGTGATAGAGACTGGGGTGAGTCCAGGAACTTCTGCACAGTGCGACACCCAAGTCTCTCTTTGGGCTGGAATTTGTTTAAACTAAAACAAAAGAAGAGTATTAGTCAACTTTTTCATGGCTGAGAAACAGTACTGATATCTACAATTAAAAGCAACAAAGTATAACTTAGTTCATGAAATTCAGAAGACAGACAAAGGCTTCAAGGCAGAAACCTCCTGGTAGAAAGACTAGGAAAATAAAGTTGTTTAATTCATGACAGCTGGGAGTCAGAGTGGGAGAACAATGGCAGAGAGGAACAGGTGAAAGACCATACGTAGTACCCAAGGCCATGCCTCAAGACCCACCCAGACACACGCAGGAGCATGTTATATTAATCTGCCGAGAGTTTCTTAATGTAATGAAGTTGCATTAAGGATAAATGGTCACAGTCCACCCCTTGTTAACTTTGCACCCAAACACAACTCCTTAAACCATACTTCATCTCCAAATAAAGACATAATCAAGTTAATAATTCCATCTAATATTACTATCCTATTACAATTGGAAATGTAATATAATCCCTTCTTCTAAGTCTCATCTGTCTCAATAATTTTCACAAGTCCAAATCTCCAAAGATTCCAGGTGAATCTGAATTCCTGAATTGCCCTCAAGACACCCTTCTTGTCCCTGTACAAAATACTTGGTTCCTTTATAATGGCATTAATATCTTTAACATCCACATCCCCTGGGGCCCCAAATTTACACGTGGTTCATTTGGGCCAAGATATAACTTTCTCAAGTTTTTCAACTCTGCCTTTTGCTAATTTTCATCATAAATTTGGCTAAAAGCATTCGGCACGACCCATGTCATATACTGAATGTTGGGCTATCTTGAAACTTCCTTGAACAGATTAATTCACAATTTAAAATATGAAAGGGTTAATTAATCTCACAGTTTCAAGAGATTTGATACATATTTTGTAATTTCCAAGGCAAAAACATCATTCTGAAGGTTAGGGATAACACTGCTTAGTTCATAGCAGCCAAGAAGCAGAGAAGGGGAAGAACACCAGAGAGAAATGGACTGAAAACAGTATATAGTAACCAAGATCAGACTTCCATGATCTACCCACACACACCCAGGAGCATCCTTTACTAATCTGCTAAGTGTTTCCTGATACAATGTAGTCAACATTATCAGGATTAACAGTCACAATGAGAAATTCAGGAAAAGGTATGCTAGCAATGTTTATTCATGCTTTTCTATACCTATCTTATGCCTAAAGTTGAAAAATCTTATTCCTAAAGTTGAAAAGTTACATCATGGTGTTTTTTCATGTACAAGGAATCTAGCCATCTTCAGTGTAAGAGTCTGGCTTAGTGGGTCAGAGAAGGAAGATAAAGGAGAAAATTAGGTTTTGTATTACAATTTGTTATATTTCCAGGTGTCTTTTAAAAATCAAAAATAAAAAGAACAGGCTTGTGTACTTTATAATGCTTCTTTCCAATAATCTACACACCAAAATATCTACAATGCCACATATCTCAGTTGTCCCAAGAGCTCTGATCTCCTCCCCTTTTGATATCAAAGGCTCTTTCTTGTGTTTATGCCCATTTTATCTTAGTTGGGTGCTAGTTAATTGGATTCATTAGTAAATCATGCTTGTTTCATCTCCAAAACTTGAAAGAGTAGAAAGTTACCAAATAATCAAAGCAATAAATCAATAAACATATATTGCAAATTTTATAAAATTCTATTAAAGTAATGAGTAGAAATCAATTGAGTAGAATAACAGAAAAATCCTACTTTAGGAAAGTCTCCCAAGTTAAGTACAGGACAGATATATCAAATGAATCCATGTTATTCCCTTTCTACTTTCATTTATATTGGGGTAATACTAAAAATACTGCATTTTAAAATTATACTTAAATAATAGTTTTCTGGTTGACTTTATCATTTTTGACAACTCAAAATTTGCAGAATCACAAATATAATTTCAAATTAAATTCATTTCAAATGTACATTATGTGGTGCCTAAAAACTATTAATGCATTTAATTACACAGCAATTGAATTGAAAATCTGCCTTTAAGTCCCCAAATCGAATTGCTTTTAGCCCAGAGGGATTTGCTCGGCTATCTTGGCAGATATTTACAAAGAAGGCAGAATATATTAGTGTAATTCCCTTGTGAATTATAGTAAAAGCTGAGGTTTAACATTACTTAAGAGAGTTAAAGTATTTATTAAATATGCATTAGTAAAATCACGTTATAAATTTTACCTTTGCTATTAAAAAAAGACATTCACAAATGTGTAAAAATAATAGTTCCAAAAACCAGCCAGAAAGATTATGTTATTACAATATCCAAACAGCTATTTCTTTCAATTGAAAAAAAGAAAAATTGCACATAGAAGGTTTTCCTGATAAGAGTTTGAGTTAGGATAAGGAGATTTAGAGACTAATTCATTGTAAGAGATTGGATCACATGACTATAGAAGCTAGTAAGTCCCACAGTCTGCGGGCTCAAGAGAGGCAGTGATATTATTCTGCCCGGTCCTTACAGGCTTAAGAAACAGGAGGCAGTGCTAGATCTTCATGTCCAGATTGAATCTGAAGACCCACAAACCAGGAGCGCTAGTGTCTATGTGCAGGAGAAGATGAGTGACCCAGTTCAAGCAGAGGACAAATCTGCTCTTGCTCAACATCTTTGTTCTGTTCAGTCCTTTAACAGAATGGATGCTGCACATCTAAATTGATCTTCTTTACTAAGACTGAAAATGCAAATGCTCAGCTCTTCCAGAAATATCCAAGACACACTCACGAATTGTGTGTATCAGTCATCCTTAGCCCAGTCCAGTAAGCACATAAAATTAGCCATCACAGAGGTATCCCTGCTCAACCCTTTATACCCCAGGCTCCTGGGTGAGCTAACTCACTCATAAGGTCATGACTCATGAAAAATCAAACCACCACTCCTGTTAACTGGATCAGAAGGGCCTCTAAAACAGGAATCTGTAGTTAATCTGGCACCTAATTCAAGCCATAAGCCAAAGTGGGGTCTTTCTGTCCTTACTAAATCTCAATAGTTTATCAACAGACATAAACTGAAACAACAAAACCTTCCAAGCCCCTAAATGTTTTTGCAAGAGGAGAGAGAGCATACTAATTAGGGCCAAAGGAGGGGATGGTCTGGAAGAAATAGAAAGGAGGAAAGACTGAGAAGTATTTCCTTTCAATACTGCATGCCTGGCAAATTCTACCCATCAGACTTCTGAAAGCTGAAAATATTTCCATGTCTGTTGGAGGGATAAATAAAAAGAAGCTGTGGAAAGATGGAGACTATCTACCACTTTTATTCTGATCTTCTTTTCAATCTCATTGAAATAGAAACTTACTGTACTGGCATTGATACAGAGCATGCTATATTGTTAAGTACATGTGTATATATAAACATATATATGCATAGATTTAAAACTGTACATACAGAAAAGTATGTGCATAGAAAGACAGCATATTTGGAAATTTATTGATTTCAAAATGTACACTGCTTATACCAGTTTTGATCCTGCACCCTGGAAGGTAGCCATCATTTTTATACATACTGGATATTGTACAAGAGTCAGAAAACTAAGATACTAAGCACTTCAATTTTCTTTCTGTAGAAGAAATGTAATATTAAAATACATCATATCAGGGGCTGGGGATTTAGTGCAGCAGTTCTGGTGCCTGTCTTGCAAGTGCAAGGGCCTGGGCTTGATTTCAGGTAGCCACATAACAATACTGGGCGTGAAGACTCATGCCCAGCAGCAATCAGCAACACATCCACAGTGCCAGGCATGGTGGTTCATGCCTGTAATCCCAGCACTCGGGAGGCAGAGGCAGGAGGATTGCTTTGATGTGAGTTTGAGGCTGAGCTCAGGGCCAGCCTGAACTACAAAGGCAAGACCCTGTCTCAAAAAAAAAAAAAAAATACATCATATAAAAAATAACAAGATAAAAATAATTTTAGAAATTTGAAATAAAAGATTATTGAGGTAGAAGGACATTTTAAAATTACCTCACATGAAGTTGTTAAAAATAAATGTATTACATAGCAATCTGGAGCATATTTCCAGCCAAATAAAGTTCTATTTACAGAAATGAAGTTTTAGTTATAATATAGTCATGGTCATGTGTCTCCATATATTTTAGTATTTTAGAATAGTGTTATTCTTGGTGGTGATATTTCAAATAAGAATATTGAAACCACTCCACGTAAAAATGCCTTCTCTTAGAATTTGTCTTTGTAACAGCCACTAATGTATGAGCTGACATGTACCTTCAATTTTTTAAACAGAAGTTGATAACAATCACCACTCTTTTATATTTAATCAGATATAAGATTTGTTTTTTAATTGAATTCCTTACTGGTACATTGTTTATGTACATCATCACTCAATATTGAGTTAATCACACTCAATATTGAGAATGTGGACCAGTGTATGATACAACTTCTCATTTTTTCCCATTCCCCTACCCATCCTACAACCCTTCACTTCTATACACATATGCTTTGTTTTCTTTATTATATTTTCCCTTTCCCCTCATTACTTACCCCTACACTTTTTGGGATGAATATTTTTTATTTCACAGTATATATCATACATTCTAGAACTCATTTACATTTTCAGATTCTCATATCAGAGAAAAGATACAGTATTTACACACATATTCACTTATGAATAGGTCCTCAAGGTATGTCCATTTGAGTATAAATGACTCAAACTTGTCATTCTTTATTGCAAAGTAATATTCCATTTTATATTTTTTAAAAAGTCTTCTTCATCCAGTCTCCAGTCGATGGGCATTTGAGTTATTTCCAAGACTTAGCTATCACAAACTGAGCTGCTATGAACATGGGTGCA
The DNA here is from genome assembly GCA_004026965.1 of Petromus typicus. Classification (NCBI taxonomy): domain Eukaryota; kingdom Metazoa; phylum Chordata; class Mammalia; order Rodentia; family Petromuridae; genus Petromus; species Petromus typicus. The sequence goes on from PVIR01013780.1 coordinate 40,506, forward strand.
CATATATTGCTATGACAAGATTCTTTTAATTCTTTCATGTATATTCCTAGCAGGTGAATAGCAGGGTCAAATGGGACCCCTAATACTAGTTTTTTGAGGAATCTCCACAGTGGATGCACCAGTCTACATTCCCACCAACAGTAGAGAAGGGATCCTTCCTCCCCACAGCCTTACCAGGTTTTGTTGCTGGTTAATTTTATAATAACAGACATTCTTTGTTGTGTGAGATGAAATCTCAGTGTTGTTTTCATCTGCATCTCTCAAATGACCAGTGATGTTGAGTACTTCTTCATATGCTTCTTGGCTGCTTTTACTTCTTCCTCTGAGAAGTGTCAGTTCATTTCAGATCCCCATTTTTGAAATGGGCCTTTAAATTTGGGTGGGCTGATTTTTTTAAACCTCTTTATATATTCTAGACAGTAGTCCTTTGTCTAGAAACAGCTGGTAAAGATTCTTTCTCATGTAGTTATCACGATTCCTATACACCACTATATATCACTATTCCTAAACACCCAACATGTCCCAACACTTTACATATTTCTTTGGAGAGAGTGGACAGTGCTGGGATGAAAACAGAGGCTGTGACATGCTGCTGTGCCAATGAGCAAGATCCCCAGCCTGTTTTGCTTTGTTTTGTTTTGTTTTGTTTTGTCTTGTCTTGTCTTATCTTTTC
>PVIR01013781.1:0-41615 GCA_004026965.1 Petromus typicus
AGATGCTAGCAATGAAATCCTGCCTGAGGAGATATGTTTTCTTTATTTCACTTCTATATAAAAGCAAAACTTCCAGGACTTAGGCGAGGTGAACCGATGAAATCGCACAGAGGGTGGGGCTGAAGTAGTAAGGAGGGCATAATAGGGCAGCAGGTGGGTGGTTCCAGGTCTTCACAGAAAGCAAGAAAGGCTGAAAACACTATAACAGATACCAAAAAACGGGAAGAAAATGTTCAAATGGGAAGGGGAACATGGGAGGAGGATGGGAAAGGAAAGAAGGGGCAAGAAAAAAAGAATAGAAGGGGAAAACGGAAACAAAGTTTCTGTTAAAAAAGAGGAAGAAAGGAGTTGAAGAAAGAGAAGGGAATGTGGAAAAAGCAAGATAGATCATGTACAGGTACAAATTCCCTATGATGAATGTGATCGTTACATATATCAAAAATGTATTAATTTTTTTAAAAAAAGAAAACATTACAGATCCTACTATCTTTGGCCAAATTAAAATTGTTTGCCGGGCTGTGATGCCAGTTCTCTTACTGCCTCAGACTTTCAGTCAACCAGTGCCATTCACATGGGCTCCACTGTGTCTCTGGAGCTAGGAGGGAGAGTAGAGATCAGGTTGGTACCCAGTGTGGGGTGATAAGGCTTAGAAATGGGGTATCACACCCTGGAGATGAGACAGCGCAGGCAGGGAGACTGCCACAGAAGCAAGAAATTCCAGCCACGTTAACTAGAGCACTGTGGCCGCATGTATGGTGGCACACTCGAAATCCCAGCTACCCAGCAGGCTGAAGCATGCAGGTCATAAATTCAAGGGTACCCTGGGCAAGTTAGCCAATTCTTGTCTCAAAGTAAAATTTTAAAAAGGCTAGTGGTAGAGTTTTTACCTTGCATTTAGTATGACCTGAATTCTATCCCCAGCAATATTTTTTAAAAATACGCAAAGGCAAGCCCAATACAATCTTCAGAGGACTTGGGAGAAGAGGGTAACATCTGCCAGCAGCTGTCAGTACATGGTACAAGACAATTTTGTTTAAATCTTAAAGGACAGGAGAACATTGTAGACATTCAGTGGCCAATATAGACTTTACACCTGAGCACCTTTGCCATAGTGGGAAGAAATCATAGACTTTGGCCTCCAGAAAAGAGTCCATCACAAAATGAAAGACATCTTAATGTCTTCTCTTAAATCTGCCCCATGACGCTGAACATCTTAGTTCAGGTAAGAGTGTCAGTCAACTCAGGTTGCACAGTACGTTATTCTCTAGATTCTTCCTCGTAGAAGGAAAAGAAGAAAGAGGAGGGTGGTGAGGAGTAGAAGAAAGAAAAAGAGGAGGAGGAGAAAAAGAAGGGGAAGCAGGAGAAAAAGAAGAGGAGGAAGGAAAGGAAAAAAGAAAAGAACAAAGAGAAGAAAAGCAGAAAGAGAGGAAGTAGAAGAGAAAGGAGGAAGAGGTTGAGGAGGAGAAGGAAAAAAGGAAGGAGAGGAAGAGGAGGAGGAGGAAGGAAGAAGGAGAAGGTATTCTTTCTATTAACCCTCCTACAGTTATTAGTCTATCCGCACTTTCCTGTGTTTCAGAAGAATTTAGAAGAAAAATGAAAGGATTTATGCTTCAGAGTTCACAGTCAGATAACCGAGAGCTGAATGAGATGAGGAGCTGGGGAAGGCGATGCCAGCAAAGCAAATGCTGCAGAAATTCAGACAAGTGGCAGATGCTCACACGCGGGAGTGTTCATGGGAGGCCTGGGGTGGGGCTCACCCTGGTCCCAGTAGGGGGAAAGCTGCTTCACAGGGACTCATGCCACCGTCTCCTGCACCGACACACCACTGGCCCCAGAGAGCCCCAGGTTCTCATTTGAAGTGCCTAGTGTTCTGCAAAACCAACCTTGCTCTCCCTGCGACTCCCCCCCACATGTACCAAACTACTCCTTATGCAGCTGACATAGGACCGACTTGATCCTGCCAAACCCTTTCTTCTGAGCCCCCTTCCCAGGCTGCCTCTCCACACCACACAGCCAAGGAGAGAACTTCACAGTCCCAGGAGCCCCATCCAGTCCTACTGCTCCCAGAGGAAAGAGGGGCCCTGGGGATCTCTGCTGTGTGATGTCAGGACAATCCCAAGACCTCAATATGCAATGGGCAGAGCATATTTAAGAAGAGAACTTTGACCAGAAACCTGCAGCAACCTGCCCAGGAAACCAACCCTTTATCTACAACAAACAACCCCAGAAGCCAGTCTGCTGTGTCAGACTTGCAGAACACCAAATTACTACCTCAAGTGACAATCCAGGAAGTTAAACAATAACTTCTGTAACGATCTCCTCAAAATGTCTAGGACCTAACTGATAGCTGACAGCATCACTAATTTTTGCCTTTACTTTCAAATTTGAACCAACTAGAGAAAGTCAAATATGCCCTCCCCCCCCTCCGCCATGAATTATGTAGGATGCTTTGTTTCTACTCAGACACCCAGGTCAACCCCTCCAATCGGGACACGCCCAATGTTTCCCTTTTTTCTTTTTTCTTTCTTTTCTTTTTTTTTTTTTTTAGGTTTTTTGAGACAGAGTCTCACTTTGTAGTTCAGGCTGGCCCCGAGCTCAGCCTCAAACTCACATCACCGCAATCCTCCTGCCTCTGCCTCCTGAGTGCTGGGATTATAGGTGTGAGCCACCACACCCGGCACTGTGATATGTGGTACTGGTTGCTGCTGGGTGTGAGTCTCCACACCCAGTATTTTATGTGGTTACCAGGGACCGAACCCAGGTCCTTGCGCTTGCAAGACAGGTGCCGGAACCACTGAGCTAAATCCCCGGCCCAATGCTTCCCTTTTTTCTGTTTCCTTCTCTTTTATTCCGTGATTGGAAATTAAACCCAGAGTTTCCACACTGAGTATCTTCCCAGCCATATTCCTCTTTGAGACAGGATCTCAGTATGTTGCTAAGCTGCCCAGGCTGAGCTCAAGCTTGTGACTGTCTTGCTCCAGCTCCCAGAGCACAGGGATTCCAGGTGTGCGCCACTGAGCCATCTCCCTGCTTTGCACTGTGAGGATTTCCCAGTCCTCTGCCTGCCTTTGAGTCTCAGCTAAAATTCAGATGACAGTGATCCCCTTTCTCCAGCAAATTCAGAGTAAGTAGCCTTTGCTTTTCTTGCTGTTCTTGCTCAGTTGGTCTTGTACTATTTCACAGTCCCTGTAAGGTCCGCACCTCCAGGTTCCAGGGCCCCACGGTGCCATCAGACGACACCCCCAGGGGAACAGCAACACGGGACAGAAGGCTTGAGGGTCTGGTGCTAAGACCCACTGGAGACGCGTGTGCAGACCACATGCCTCACTCCAGGCAGCTCTGTGGCTGGTCCCTTCCTCCCCTCAGCATTACACTTCCGCCACACACAGCACACTCCTGTGTGGCTCTCTGGGTATGGTGTCTTGTCTGTTTTATGTCTGACTGTCACATACATTTTAGCTTTACTGTTCCTAAGTGCGAATGATGGAGAAACCCAGCCTCAGACGTGGCCCGGGCCTCACTATGTGAGACTCACAGCTCCTCTCTGAGCCCGAAGGTGAAGGCTTCCTCTGTGGGCTTCTTCAGGTGCAGGTGGACCAAGGGCATTTTCTTGCCCTCTTCCCTCTTTGTCTCTCCATTAATAAAGTGTTTCCTTAACCCTCTGCAGAGTTTTGTCCACGTCCCCATCAAGGAAGAGACAAAAATCAGCCTCATCTTCCTCCCTGTGGTTGGCAACATTGTCTCACCCCCACCTCCCTGCAAGTCTGCAAAGAAATTATCGGTCATGCTGGTCCTGTCTCTCTTCCACTCCTGACCAGGCGCTAGCGACCACCAGTGCGGGAGGTTGACCGTTCTCACTCCCTTCAGCGTGTCCGCTGCCTCTGCACAGACCCTTGGCTACTCTCTCCTCCCGCACACCACCACCACACCAATGCACACTAAGGTGACAGTGACTCTAGGACCAGAAAATGTCCCTTTCTGGTGTTGAAAAGTTGAAGGCAATCTTGCTATTTCTCTAGAGCCAAATGACCCACAGGGGTCCTGAATGGGGAATCAGCCACTCATGTGTGCCCCATGTGAAGTACCACTGGTAATGTACATCACCAAGAAAAAAGACATCCAGCCCACCCCTGTCACTCTCCGTAAATCTAGGCGCATTTTTAGTGTTTGTGGCAGATGAAGTATTCATTATTTACCGCTGATGGAATAAGTCATTGGCAACTCTTTCCTTGTAGAACCTCTCATCTAATCCCTGCCCTCTCTGGAGCCCATTTTCCTTGGTAGTACCTCTAGACCACAGTACCTTCACCCATCCTGAGAAAGCCTGAGCTCCAGTTTGGGTCGGTGTCACCCAAGGGCTCGTGTGTTACGGGCTTGGTCACCATTCATGTAGTTACTGAGAAGGAGGCTGCGTGAGGGCAGTCAGGTCACTGGGACACACCCTCGAAGAGAACATTGATGCCATCGGGTGAGCAGCTCCCTCTGCCACCTGGTGTTCCCACCGTGCTGTGCCACCTCACTGCTGGCCCAAGAGAACTCAACCAACTGACGGTGGACTGCACGCTCCAGAAACATAAGGCAAAATAAATCTGCCCTTCTGTCTGTTGGTTATCTCAGGTACTTCTCAAAGAAATGGAAAGTTACCCAAAACAGCCTCTGAACAAACCTCTTCTCCCATCTACCTCTCCAAAATTTGACTGCCAGGTATCTTTCTCAATTAGCAAAGGAACTTCAGTTTCTTTGATACAGGCTGTTGTAGGAAATACCCAAAGAGCCAAATTAACCCAATTCTCTCTATTTTAATGATAAAGAAACTGAAGCAAAATGAAGGGCTTAAGCCTGCACAGATGCAAGCCCTTCAGTCAGAAGTCTCCTAATGGGCCTTCACTGTAACAAGAAGCACAGCCCTTTGGATTAAAATTGTGTATCACAGCAAGGCATGTAATGCAGCACTTGGGAGGCAGAGGCAGGAGGTTGCTGTGAGTTCAGTGCTAGCCTGGACTACACAGTGAGTTCAGGGCCAGCCTGAACTACAAAGCAAGACTTTGCCTCAAAAAACTAAAAAAAAATTAAAAAGTGAGTGTGACAGGCTCCATCTCCTCCTCTCAGTGAAGTGAATATATCCAAAAGGCCGAAAGGGGCCTTCCTTACGTTCCTCAGCATCTCAGCTCGCAGCGCCTGCTCCTCAGCAGGTTCCACCCACGAGTATCATTACAACCATTGTTTATGCTATGACAACCAAAGTAATGAGGGGGAGAGAGGGAAATTCTCAGCAACAATAATAATTATTTACTTCATAGCAAAGAAACACTAATTCGTGGCCTGCCACCACACCCCTGAGAGTTAATAACATTGTCCACAATTCACTGGAGGGAGAATGAAGAGAGAGAAATGGGGAGGGGCTCTGCCATGGACTCAGCGGAAGGTCAGACTGCCAGAGGTAAGCTAAGGACACAGAGGAGCTGGCTGCTCAGCCCAAGATGGAATGTGCAGTCTCAGCAGCACCATATCTGGACATACACAAAATGTACCTCAGCTTGGGCCTTCCAAATGCTTTTGACCATTACCTACAGTAAGAAATAATTTTTGTTTAATGCCTTTGTGCATCTATTACACATGAAATAAAGTTTTCACAAAACCATCCTTTATATCTCACTATGTAGGATATGCTGTTTCAATATTTTCTATTTCATCAGCCTATTCTACTTTGTTCTTGGAAGTATAGTTACAACCAAGTAAGCAGACCTCATTACACTGAAATGTCGTATGACTCATATATATTTATAACCCCAACTCTGTAGAACTTTTACCCAAAATGTTAAACCGGAATCTAGAGGTTGAGGGGCAATCACACAAATCCTGATCATGTAAACTTCTCCAAACTGCAAGCCTGGAAGTCTTGAAAAAAAGCCATTTTCATAAAAGACAAGAGAAGAATACCAAAGAGAGATAACAGACCAGTGCAATCCATTCTCCTTACCTCAATTCTGAAGAAAGGAAATTAAAACAAAAAATACAGCTACAAAATACATCATGGGGACAATAAGAAATGTGAATGTGGATAGAGATTTAGCCCAGTGGCTCCAGCATCTGCCTAGAAAGCACAAGATCCCAAGTTTGACATAAATACAGATTTTAATAAGAGAAAAATTTAAACTCTAATGTGGTAACAGATATTAAAATGGCGTATCTTTTAACACATTTTAAAAAATATTTGGATATGAACCCACCCCCTACTCTATCCCTGTCACTACAATAAAATGGGACAATTTAATTCAATAAGCATTTTCCAGGTACACATGACCAACCCTCCATCAGCTGCCATGAGAAATGCTCTGATAAGGCCAGGGATTTAGCTCAGTGGTTCCGGCGCCTGTCTTGCAAGTGCAAGGACCCGGGTTCGATCCCCGGTAACCACATACAATACTGGGTGTGGAGACTCAGGCCCAGCAGCAATCAGTACCACACACCACAGCGTCAGGCGTGGTGGCTCGCGCCTGTAATCCCAGCACTTAGGAGGCAGAGGCAAGAGGATTGCTGTGATGTGAGTTTGAGGTTGAGCTCAGGGCCAGCCTGAACTACAAAGCAAGACCCTGTCTCAAAAAACTTAAAAAAAAAAAGAAAAGAAATGTTCTGATGAAAGCCGTGGACTTAGTCCCAAGACCAAGGAGAGTATGTCAGTCTCAGAGTCATCAGAATTCACTAGGTCCCCTGCTGGTGTAGCTCTGTGTCCTTATTTGACCTCTCCTGACAATGCTGAGTCTTCCCACGTCTAGAGGGCTTAGAAAACAGTGAAGGTTAAGAAATCCCTTTGTGTTCCAGAAAACTGGCTCACCAGAAAGTGCTACCCTTTCCCCGGCAACTGAGGGGAGACCAGCAGAGCGCCCTGCTGTTTACCCGGGACCAGCCCAACACAGACCTCCACATCGCAACTCTCTACCTTCCCAACTGTAAGCTGAATTTCTTGCCGCACTGATCCATCAGCACTAGAGGCTCTAACCAAGCTCTGAGTTGAACTTTTCTCCTTCCACCAGACCCCACACTCTGGGCTGCTACCAGCTTGCACCCATAGACTGCCCTCCTTAAACATCCCGCCCAGAAAAGAGGCCGAGCTCAGAGCAAACTCTCCATCCACTCTCCACTGATCACACCGCCCTTCGCCCCTCTTCCTCACCCCTGATTCTTCCCTCCTTTAGTCACTCCTCCAGATTGGGGAGATTCTTTTGGCCAAACTCCTGAAGGCTTTGCTCATCTTATGGACACTCCCCAGTGTAGCTGCCTCCTTGCAGAAGTCCTCCTTCTGTTCTTGTAACATCCCCTCTCCTTATCCCAGCAGCTTCCTACGTCCAATTGACTCCTTACTAGGCCTGGATTTGTTTTTCTTTGACACTCCCCTACCTAAAGGATAACTACGACACACAAAGGAAATGTATTCAATGGATTTTCAGAAGCCTCATGCTTTCCCATCTGCATGATCCCTTTAGAACTGAGCTCTGAGTGTCCCCCAGTGGCTCAAACATTCAATGGTTTGATTCATAATAATAATTATTTTGTGGAATTCTTCCAAGAACCCAAAAGTATTTATTTTAAACTTAAGTGACTATGGACTTGTATTTTCTTTTCTTTTTTTTTTTTTGCAAATTAAGAAACTGAGTCTTGGGGAGAGAAAGAGTGGACTCAGCCAGAGGCTCTCGCTGGGGAGTCCACAGATTGGGGACACCTTCCAGCCAGGTCCTAACCAGGTAACCCTACCCCACACTGCTCTCTTCTCTTGATGATTTCCAGCAGAAGTGATTTCTCCATCGAAAGCTTGACTTTTTTGTTGTTGTTTTGATTTTCTTAAGACAGGATCTCACCATGTAGTTCAGGCTGGCCTTGAACTCATTGTCTAGCACAGAGGCTGGCCTCGAGCTCACAGCGATCCTTCTGTCTCAGCTTCCCAAATACTGAGATTACAGGTGTGTCCCATACCTATAAGGCTTGATTTTGCTCTGTCTTTTCCAAGAGCCCCTCAGCAAGTTGTCCAGGGTCATCTCAAGCACATAAAGGAGACCAGCTGGCTCAAGCAGTGTCATCCTCTTCCCAACTGCTGATCTTCCCAGGGCCACCTCTGTAGCTGCTTCCAAGCTCTGTGCTTCTCTTGCCCATGTGGCGTACTGGGCCGCAGAGACAGACCCTCCCAGGCTGTCGGAGGCCCCGCATGGTTCTGCAGTTCTGTGGGCCAGGGCCCAGTCACAAGCCACACAGAATCCTGGAACGGAGAGTGTGTCAGTCTCAGAGGCCCTCCGCCTAGTCCAGCTCCCGGCCATCACCCCTCTGGAGTCTGGTCACCTCCCCAGGGTTCCACATGTGCCCCTTCTCCTGGAATGCATACTCTGTCAGGGGCTCTGGCAACTCAGCCCCCCAGACCTACTCAAATCTGTACATTTGTATTCTTCTACTTGACATTAATCATGGCTATATGCTGTTTTCCTTTATATAAACACAATAAAACACACAAATGTAAAAGTACAATATCTCATTACGTGTCTTTTATGACTGCACTATTTAGAAAACCACACAGAAGCAGAAGACTGGACAAGGATAAATCAGTACTACATGGCGTGGCCTCAGGGGACAGCAGAACAACCAAAATGAAGTCATGGAACTACTGTCTGAGGCCTGGCCTGCTTGATTTCTGACAATATATGAGAAATCAATATTTATTATGTGAGAAAGGAAAAAGAAAAACAAAAAAAGGTTAAAATGCTAACATTAAACCCACTTTAAAACAGTTCAGAGTGTAGCTCGGGGCCAAGCACATATAAACCTGGGTTTCACACTCAACACCACACATACACACACAAAGGTAGAGTAGAACTATGGATTTAACTTCATCTAATCTATTTTCTAGTCCTTTTCTCTGATTTCCAGATATTTTGGTAATCTGATTAATTAATTTACAGTAAAATTAATTCACTCATTAAACAAACTTTCTGAAAGGTACTGGCAGACACTAAAGAAGGGAGAAAAACAATGAAAAGAAAAGATATGATCCTTGTCCTGGAAGAATTTATAATCTAGTAAAAAAAATGGAAAATAATAAGTACCATTGATGGGCACTAAAAATGACAGAGAAGTACACAGGGCTGGAGAGCCAGTGAGGAAAGTCTTCTTTGGCGAATAAAGGGAGTTTCAGCACATCAAAAGAAAGAAACTACACAGAGTATGTTTGCGGACCATAATGCAATCACCAAAATTACTTTTAAAAAGTTCAAACTAGGTGTGGTAGTGATACCTGTAATCTCAGCACTCAAGAGGCTGAGGCAGGAGGGCACGTTCAAGGCCAGCCTGCACAACACAGCAAGACCCTATCTAAGAAAATGGGAAAAAAAAGTTCTTTTCTGAATAACCTATGAGTCAAAACCTCTTTCACGGAGAAGTCATTCCCAGAGCCCCGTGAAAGTCAACAGCCATTTTTGATAGCCCAGCACAAACTTTCCAATCTGTAAAGAAGAAAGAAAAACTTTCTGTGGAATGCGAGGATGACCGCGTATGCAGTAATCTAGTCACCAGAGAGGATTCCACTAGCCCCACAGCCTTCGGTGTAGCAGCGCGGGAAGTCTAGCGCCACCTAGCGCCACCAGCTTCTGGCTGTGCAACAGTCAGCAAGTGACTTCACCTCTTAGGCCCTTCCTTCTCCCGGAATGGGAGAAAAGTAGCACGTCGAAGGATTGCTGTGGGAGCTTAACAAGGCATCACTGTAAAGCACTTGGCCCAGGAGGGAACAGCCAAGTGTCACTGATTCCAGATACTGCTGAGAGCTGCCTGTCACCTGGCTTCAGGTGGACGGGAGTCCGAGCCCCTGAACAGTAGCTTCTGTGTAGCCGCGGTCACTAAGGAGAGATAAGCTGGGTGGTGGAGAAGATGGCTCTCTGGAGAGGCCCATGGATTCAGACTCCCCACTAGTCTCACACCAGGGTTACCCTGCCATCTAGTGCCCAAGGACGGCAAATGCTGGGATGCCACCAACAGGGCCCCATTCCCTGACCAGTGTCCTTTTCTACACCAAGCGGCTCCCCAAAGCGCCAAGGCAGCCTCCTGCGCCTTGCCTGGCCCTCTCTGCACACCCTCAAGGGCAAAGCAATGGCCTGCTCGTTCAAAGACTCAATGCAAACCTTGCCTCCTCCAAGATGGCTTTCCTGAGACGGCTCCGTGCTTGCTTCCTTTTTGCCCGCTGGCCTCCCCCCCCTTCTCCGCTGACCGCCCCTCTGCAGTGCAGCCTCTACCCAGCACGATGCCTGACGTGTGTCTGAAGAGCAAATGCATAGCACAGTAAATATGGGGGTCGAGTGGCGCACATAATAGACTCGTTCTGGGGCTTAAGAAACAGCTCCACGTTGCAGGCCTATTCTGTTGACTGGGTGTCTCTAGCTCCCACACTGCTCCTAACCCTTTTTATTAAAAATATAAACACGGGCCGGGGAGTTAGCTCAGTGGTTCTGGCGCCTGTCTTGCAAGCGCAAGGACCCGGGTTCGATTCCCTGGTAACCACATAACAATACTGGGTGTGGAGATCCACACCCAGCAGCAACCAGTACCACATACCACAGTGCCGGGCGTGGTGGCTCACGCCTGTAATCCCAGCACTCGGGAGGCAGAGGCAGGAGGATTGTGATGTAAGTTTGAGGCTGAGCTGAGGGCCAACCTGAGCCACAAAGCGAGACCCTGTCTCAAAAAACCTAAAAATATATATATATATATGCATATGCACAGGGGTGGGGATGTAGCTCAGCAGCACACCACCTACCTACCTGGCAAGCACGAGGTCTTAAGTTCAATCCCTGGTACCAAAAACAGAAAAGAAGAGAAGAGAAGAGAAGAAATATATGCATAAAATTCCACTTCTGGGTATTTCCCCAAGAATTTGACAGGGTCTTGCTTTGTAGTTCAGGCTGGTCTTGAACTCACCACGCCCAACATTGTTGTATGTAGTTACCAGCGATCAAACTCCAGACCTTGCACTTGCCAGGAAGGCACCGGAACCACTGAGCTAAATCCCCAGCCCCAAGATTTTTTTAAAAAAACCTCACATGTACCAAACACTTGTTCAAAAAAGTTCACAGTCCACTGCTTTCGTTATCACAGCTAATAACTGGAAAAGGTAGATATGCCCACCAACAGAGAAATGGCTAAACAAGTTGTGATATTGCCACCGGTTAGTGCAAGTTCTTACTTCCATGAAAAGAGAAATTAAAATTGAGGCGATCCATATAAATTTACAGAAGTACTAGAAAGCAGGAAAATGAAGGAGAGGCACAGCTCTGACAAAAACCGAGCTGTCTCACTAACAAACATAAGAGAAAAATACGAAAGGAGCTTCAGTCTGAGGAAATGGAAGAGAAGGCCAGTCTGAGGAGCGCAGTGGTCCACCACCAAAACGGCAGCCACATTCCCAGGACGCGTGCACCGCGGGCTGTGAGCTGGCTGACCATTATTTTAAAAGCCCTGAAATGGCGCTGACTGGAGGGGCAGTTCAGTTGCCAAAAGGCTCTTTCCGAGAAGGGTGGTCTCTGTCTCGTGAGATTCTGCTAGAATCCAAAAGGACGGAAGATTTAGGGCAAGGAAACTTCTGGATGTGGCTGAATGGCCTTGTAAATTCTTGAGTCCTCAGTCTTGCGGGATGATGAGATGGGTTACGTTGCTACAGGCCTAATAATTCTGTTTTGCCAATTTTTAGAGAGCCCTCCCTAAAGGACTGACTCGCACGTGTGCAGAACTGAAAAGGGATTTGACTCGAGCTTTACAAAATAAAGGTCTAGCTTTGTTTTGCTGTTAGTTACATGTTGAGCATCTGTAGGCCTCAGTGATGAGTCTGTTTTTAGCAAAACTTACTTTTAAATTCCTGACAGCCTCAGAAGAAAACGCAAGGCACGTTTCTAGTGAGTAACAAGTTAAGGCTGTGTTTGTTTTCTGTCCCTACGGTAGTTTCTATGTCACTATGTCCTTCAATGGAATACTATTCAATAAGAAAAAGGAACTAAAAAATATAGTTAAATCTCAGCTGTATTGTGCTGAGTAAAAGAAGCCAGATTCAAAAAGAATCGGAATGTACAACCCATAGTGACAGGAAACAGATTCGTGGAGTTGGAGGATGAGGGCTCCAAGGAGAAAAATCGGAGATTGGCAAGGGCCAGGCTTAGAAAAAAAAAAGCTTTCCCCCCATATCTGGAAGTTCACCTGCATGCTAATTACATTAAACATATGTTAATAATTTGAAGGAAGAAACAGAGGGAGGGCGAAAAGGAGGGGAGGACACAGGGAGGTAGGAAGCCAGGCGGGCCGTGGAAATACTAAGGACCTACTCGAGCAGGACGAGAGGCTCAGGGGTCAGGGAGGCAGAGCCGCGCGCAAGCTTGGGCGCCAGCTTGTAGTAGCTCAGCGAGGCCGCCAGGGGGCAGCGCGGGCGGGGCGAGGCAGAGCCAAAACCATGTGGGCCGGCGCAACGCGGCCCAGCATCGGGTCGCTATGGCTGAGCTGCAGCAGCTCCGCGTGCAGGAGGCGGTTGACTCCATGGTGAAGAGTGTGGAGAGAGAGAACATCCGGAAGATGCAGGTAGCGGCAGGGCGGAGCCCGGACCCCCTCCCCGCGGCTGGGTCCCAGGCCGCAGGCTGCTGCCGAGCCTCAGCGGCTCCGCTTCCCCTCCACGCGCTCTGGGGCTGAGCGCCCCGGCTGCCCCGAGCGTCCTCACAAGCCGCCGGGCGATCAGGCCGGACTTGCGGAGCTGCGGCTGATCGCGTGACGTCCTTGCGTCCCGGCCACACGCGAGCCAGGCTGGCGGCGGCGGAGTGTCGTCCCCGGTGTGAGGCGCTGTCCCCCCTCCTTCCTCATAGCGCGGCCCCTTTCGCAGGTGAGCAGCGCCAGCCCCGGAGGACGGCGCCAAGGTCAGAGACCCCCGGCAGGAGTTCACTCTGCTCCGCCTCGCGCTGCGTGGACCCCTAAATGTTTTGTAGGTGTCGGTTCTGCCTCCCTAATGGATTTCCTTATAACTCTTCCTGAACCACTGATTAATGATCAGTTTCCTTCCAGACGTAGTGTCTGGTTCTCCGAACAAGGCTTCATCTGACCCGCCCCTACCTGCTCCACTCTCCCAACCATTGGTGCAACAGGTCCCAAAGACACACCAAGAACACCTCGAAACGCTTTCATAGCTACAGAGGATAGTTTTTCCAGTCACGGTTTTAAGATCCTGATGCCTGTTCCAAGAGGTGAAGGGTGGAGAAGGTGCGAATACAAACGTGCCTCCTGGCTTCTGTAGTACTCTTTGGTCAACGCTGCCCTTGGAGACTCCGACCTAACCAGGCCCTGCCCTCCTTCCTCCCAGGGCCTCATGTTCCGGTGCAGTGCGGACTGCTGTGATGACAAGCAGGCGTCCATGCAGCAGGTGCACCAGTGCATCGAGCGCTGCCATGCACCACTCGCTCAGGCCCAGGCCTTGGTAACCAGTGAGCTGGAAAAGTTCCAGGTGAGGAATGTTTCAACCAGAGATCTCTAGTCCTTGAGCTGTCCAACTCCAGGACACGACAAGCTTTTTGTTCATAATTCTTGGCCTTCGTGTCTTGCTTCTATTAACATTTGTTACAGTCCTATGGCTGACCAGTCTTCACAGGGTCTGAATTCTGGAAGAAGTCCTGGGAAGGCCATGGATTAAGCTCAGTGGTTCCGGCGCCTGTCTTGAAAGTGCAAGGGCTCAAGGGCCCAAGTTTGATCCCCAGTAACCACATACAATGCCGGGTGTGGAGACTCACACCCACCAGCAATCAAAACCACATTTCAGGGCTAGGGATTTAGCTCAGTGGTTCTGGTGCCTGCCTTGCAAGTGCAAGGGCCCAAGGGCCCAGTTCAGTCCCCAGTAAACACATACAATGCCGAGTGTGGAGACTCATGCCGACCAGCAATCAAAACCACATTCCACAGTGCCGGGTGTGGTGGCTCACACCTGTAATCCCAGCTCTTGGGAGGCAGAGGCAGGAGGATTGCTGTGAGTTCAAGACTGAGTTCAGGGCCAGCCTGATCTACAAAAGCGAAACCCTGTCTCAAAAAAAAAAAAAAGCCCTGAGAAATTGAATTCTGTTAAGTTGAACCTTATTCTCCCACAGAAACAATGATATAATAGGGAAGTTCATGGGCAAAAAAATGCCCTTGCACATTGTTGATATTTTTCATGTTGAGCACCAAATGTTTACTATATAATATAAAATTCCCTAAAATGTATGTTAATTCATTTTTTAAACAGCAGGATTGGGCCAGGGATGTAGCTCAGTGGCCCTGCACCTGCCAGAGAAGCTTGAGATTTCAAGTAAAATCCCTGGTACATATACATCCATACATAAAGCAGGATCCTCAGGAAAGTGGAATAAGATGATCTGTAAAAGGTGCAGGTGGTAGCTGGGTGTGGTGCCATGTGCCTGTAATCCCAACAGACAGGAAGAGAATGGTAAGCTCATACCCAGTCTGGACAACTCTGGATTACAAAGACCATCTAAAAATAAAAAGGAGTGGAAACAGCTCAGGGAAGAAGCCCTAGGTTCCACTCCCACTACCACAAGGAAAGAACAAAATGAGGGCAAGGTCTTACCATTATTGTGTGGATTTACACACCCAGCCCAGACTGTCCCGACTTCTACACCCACAGAGCAGTTCCTGTGTCGCTGAGAACAAGGAACCCTTGTGCCATAGGTTTGCCACCACTGCACTAGATATACCCCTGTAGAATCTGAAAGAGCCCTCTTCTCAACCGGTCTCTCCCGGCCTGAGACTCCACATGAAAACATTATCCCTAAAATGTAATACATGTTTACATTCTGCTCTACACGACTTCCCTCAATTACTCCCAGTATGAAGGAGAAGCTTCTCCAAGGTCATACAAAAGGGCTTGTGTGTGTTCATTCTGACACCTAATTTCGTGGATGGGATCTTTGAAGATCTGATTCTTGGGTGACTGTAACTTTCTCCAGGCAGACTGTGTCTTCCTATGCCTTCTGTCTTGTGGGTTGAGTACACCTACCTCCATAGGGCTAAGTCCATGCTCACTGCTCAGTGATCAGTCCTCATCTTAATCTGTCTGTATGTTCTCCCTCAATCATCATATTCCTCATTTTGCCACCAGAACACCTTCTGGTGTTCCACCTCCCTCCCTGGCCCCAGTGGTTTTTTCCCCTGCATACTGGGGATTGAGCCCAGGTCCTTTCCACTGGGTTATATCTGTACCCCTTTTGTTTCATTTTGTTGTGACTCATTAAGTTGCCCAGCCTCGGCTCAAACTCAAATTCCTCTTGCCATAACCTCCCAGAATGCTAGCATTACAGATGTGCATCACGACGGCTGCCTGACTACTCTTTTTCGGCTTGTTTTGCTAGCTCTTCCACTCTAGCATCTGAGTATGGGGGAGGTGCAGGCTGTCCTTGGGCTTGTGTCTTCATACCCGTGCATATCATCTATATGCTGATGACTCTTGCATTTGTACCTCTGGGCCAGACCTTATTCCTAAATACAAGATTCAGATATCCAACTGTTTCCTCATCATCTCCCATTATTTATCCCTGCACTGTTAATGTAAGTCGCATGAGGACAAGAATTGTATCCATTTGACTTACTGCTATATTCACAATATTAGAATGCTAGCACATAGCAGATGCTTAACAGAGACTATACTTGAATTAAATTGTTTCTCCGTAGTAAGGACAGACATTAAAGAATGAAGATAGGGCTGGATATGATGATGTGTACCTATTATCCCAGCTATTCTGGAGGCTGAGGCAGGAGGATCCTAAGTTTGAGGCTAAACTGAGCAAAGTTACCAAAACACTGTTTCAAAATAAAAAATGGCTGGGAATGCAGCTGACTGCTCCCTGGATTTAGTCCTGAGTACTGCAAAAGAACACAAAGGAATTGAGATGTTTCTGAGCCTCATGGTAACCTTTAGTAACCTCTCCCTAGCAACTATTCTTCCGTACAATTTATGTGCTCATTCCCTGTTTGGTAATGGTTTGTCTGAGCTCTCCCAGTGCTGCCTCCTGTCAGCTAAGACACTCTTTCATTCCATGTCACTTTAACTGAACAAGATACTAGACATCAAGCCCATACCCAAGGCCTGGCACACATCAGCACCCAGTGAATGAATGCCAGCCTCTCTCTCATCCTGTCCTTCCTTCCTTCTTGCCATAGGACCGCCTGGCCCGGTGTACAATGCATTGCAACGACAAAGCCAAAGATTCAATAGATGCAGGGACTAAGGAGCCTCAGGTGAAACGGCAGCTGGACAGCTGTGTTGCCAAGTGTGTGGATGACCACATGAACCTCATTCCAACTATGACTAAGAGGATGAAGGAGTCTCTCTCGTCCATTGGGAAATAAAAGTCTGCCAGTGGCCATCAGAGCTGAGGGTGGAATCTATTTTAAAAGAAGAATGGGAATCTTAGTCTTTTAAGTAAAATTTATGAATGACGAAACTAAGGATGACATCAAGTTTAAGACATTTCACTCACCTCTGGAGCCTGATTCCTCTGTTTGGCTGCTAGAAAGTGAAATGGGGGGAGGCTGGTGCTAAAGTGTGGTTCAAACATAACACAAGAGGGTATTTTAGAGCCTAATTTCATGTGCGAAGCAGCGATCTCCTTTGTGTCAATTGAAAACCCTCCAAAATATCAGAGTTGTCTTAATATAGAGATACTGGTAGGCTGGCAGGTACCTCCAAGTTGCCCATGTCCTGATATACCTGCAGAAGTGTCTCTAGCTAACCCCCTATTTTCCAGAAATATCACTACCCTGTTTGCTATAAGCCATAAAACAAAATTCAGATAACTAATTTTACACACCTGTAATCCCAGCATTTGGCAGACGGAGGCAAAAGGACAGCCATGAGTTTGAGGCCAGCCTGAGCTACGTAGTTCAAGATGAGCCCAAACTACATAGCGAAACCCTGTCTCAAAGGGCGTGGGTGGCCCATACCTTCATTTTGCTTGGATTTTTATATGCAAGGGCATGAAGTGTGAGTTGAGAGAGTAGATAGGAACTCTAAAAGGCTCCTTGTTTATGTCCTTTTCTAGCCATCGAGATACAAATGCGCATGTCTTGATATTCCTACACTGTGTCCTTCTACACTGTGTCTTTGAGTCTGGAGATGACTGCACAGAACAAGAGTCACTGTCACACTGTATGGAAAGCACAGTTTCCTTCACTGGCTGATGGGCTGTCACACTTTCTGTGGCAGTTAACCGTACAATCTGCAGTGACACTTTTCACCTGAAGGGTAGAGGGTTTGGACTCTGATACAATGAAATAAAACCACTAGCTAGGGCCAGGGATGTAGCCCAGTGGCGCCACCTCTACCTGGCAAGGTTTCTATCCTTGATACAAAAAAAGAAGAAAGAAAGAAAACAACTGTTGGCTAGTTAGGAGAGTTTGAAGTACTGAACTTGAAGAAATTGGTTTTTATAGAACAAAATGGAATAAAAGCCTAAACCAAGCATTGTTTGCTTAGATTCCTGAATTAACAGCGCCTTACTCAAATAATCCCCTGGCCACAGGAAGGTCAAGAAGTAAGTGGTCTGAGCTGTGACTCCTTTACCAAATACCATTTCTGCCTGGGGCGTTTTCAACATGCAGTGTTTCTGCCCCAGCATGACATCTTCTCTTTTGGATAAGAGATAAGGTTTGTTTTTTGTTTTATGGTTTTGTTGTTTTTGTTTTTGTTTTTTTACCAATTTATTACTTGAAATGATAATTTAGCCTGTCCATTTCTTTTTTTATTTATTTATTTTTTTTTTTTTAGGTTTTTTGAGACAGGGTCTCGCTTTGTGGTTCAGGCTGGCCCTGAGCTCAGCCTCCAACTCACATCACAGCAATCCTCCTGCCTCTGCCTCCCGAGTGCTGGGATTACAGGCGTGAGCCACCATGCCCGGCACTGTGGTATGTGGTACTGGTTGCTGCTGGGCGTGAGTCTCCATGCCCAGTATGGTATGTGGTTACCGGGGATCGGACCTGGGTCCTTACACTTGCAAGACAGGCGCCGGAACCACTGAGCTAACTCCCCGGCCCTAGCCTGTCCATTTCTGTGTCAAGCCTGTGATATATTTTCCTAGTAGTTTGGTCTCACAATAAAAATGTTTCATTGTCTCCTCATTATTGTGTTTCTACCTCGGTAGTGAGTAACTTTCTCAGTATGTTTCTCTTGTTGTTTAAAATAAAGTGGGGATGTCCAGGAGAGTGAGAATTAGTTATGTGTTGCAGTTTCAGATGCAGGATTAGATCATTAATATAAAGAACATGGAGGAGAGGCTAGGGTATTATGACTTGAAATCCATTAACTATAAAAGAAACTCTCAGCCAGGAGTGGTAATCCATGCCGGTTATCCCAGCACTCAGGAATCAGAGGCAGGAGGATTACCTTGAGTTCTAGGCCAGTCTGGACTACAGAGTGAGTTCAAGACCAGCCCGATGTATGCAGTGAGACAGTGTCTCAAGAAACAAAAAAGAGAAAGAAAACTTAGAAGTGAGCACGGTCACACTTGCCTGGAATTTCAGCATCTGGGAGGCTGAGGCAGGTAAATCCTGGGTTCCAGGCCAGGCTGTATTACATACACATACTAAGACACTGCCTCAAGAAAAATGAAGAAAGTGTCTGTGAAGTAAAAGATAAGTTCAGTGTCCAAGGTTTCTAGTTTCAACAAAATAAGTGTCAGATATATGACTCTTTTAGAGAAAAATTCAACATCTAAGATCTTAAGCAACAAAGGAACACAAGATGTTTGTCGTTACTAGATCTAAACAGTTTCTCTTTTCTTGTGGTACCAAGGGCCTCCCTGCAGAGCTACATCCCCAGGCCCACACCTCCTTTTTTTTGTTTGGCTTGGTTCTTTTGTTGTTGTTTTAAACTTTGAGACAGGATTTAGCGAAATTGCCCAGGCTGGAGTCGAATTTGCTACCCTCCTGCCTCAGTCTCCCAGAGTGCTAGGATTACAAGTTTGCACCAGCAAACCTACGCATAAAGCCAATATTAAACATTGGGAATGAGTTTAATTTTGGAGAATATCCCCTACTTAGTATCATCAAGCCCTTGACTTTTCTGATTTAAATAATCTATAATCCATGGAACATCCTATTTTGAGATAACAACTAGAAACAAGTGAGAGTATACTTTATTATATTTGTGAACTTGATTTGGAAAATATATGCTGTGGCTCACATTATATATACAAGGACAATGGGACATTAAGTGGAGTCCAGGGAACAATGTTAAAAGATTGCAGTACTGTCAGATGGAAATACGATCTAGGACTCTTTAGTTTCCTGGAGGTAGGCCCAGTTCCTTCATTCTGTTCTGGTGCAGAAAGGTCAATAATTTGGGTATTACAAAAGGTCTGAGCTGACCATATGCTGCAGGTGTATATATGACAAAAGTGAATTATGGATCCACTATAACAGAGCTCATTTTCATTCCACAATACTGGTTTTAGGGGTTTTTTTGTTTTTGTTTTTTGTTTTCTTTTTTGAGACAGGGTCTCGCTTTGTAGTTCAGGCTGGCCCTGAGCTCAGCCTCCAACTCACATCACAGCAATCCTCCTGCCTCTGCCTCCCGAGTGCTGGGATTACAGGCGTGAGCCACCACGCCTGGCACAGTGGTATGTTGTACTGATTGCTGCTGGGGTGAGTCTCCACGCCCAGTACACAATACTGTATTTTTAAAATAATACTTATTATTAATAATAATAATAATAATAACAACAACAACAACAACA
This sequence comes from Petromus typicus, assembly GCA_004026965.1. NCBI lineage: Eukaryota > Metazoa > Chordata > Mammalia > Rodentia > Petromuridae > Petromus > Petromus typicus. Next base: position 19,779 of record PVIR01013781.1, read on the forward strand.
ACAACAACCACGAGATCCACAAACACAAGACTGGCCAGCTTCACCCAAAACGTAGTACCGTTATCGCTATTTGACACAAAGGAAACTGACTAATGCCCGCCTTTCCTCCCTGCCGCTCGCTGATGACGCAACCGGAACTGGAGTTTTACCTATAAGCCCTGACTTCCCGTAAGTATCGCGAGGTGAAATGAGAAAAATTACAGGCTGGTGATTGGCTGGCCACGTGTGGTGACGCCATACGTAAAGCGCCGAGCCTACCGCGGGAGCGTGACGGAGACTGCAGATTCTCTTTCAAAGGATCTCTGAATCCGCCGGTTAGACAAGATGAGCAAGGCTCACCCTCCGGAGCTGAAAAAGTAAGTTTTTATGAGGCCCTCACCTAAGGGCCGCTTCTTTGCGTGCCCTGAGTTTCGTAGGTCCTGTTAGTTTTTCTTCTGTTCCGTTAGCGGGTGTGTGCCAAACGATTTGGGTCCCTTTCACCACGTTTGTCGGTCTGAACCCGCCGCGGTTCAGACCAAGGACCAGCATTTCGAAGTTTGAAGCCATCGTAGACGTCGCCTGTCGGTCCAGTCGGCAGCCAGGGTGCCTCCATTTGGCAAACTTGAGTTCTCGGCCCAGCTCTTACAGACGTGGTCCTTACCTCTTCACTTGAAGAGCTCTGAGGCCTTCCTGCCTGAGCCCTCCCAGATAGTTAGGAATGTAGGCATAGACCACCATGCCTAGCTCATATGTCGTCTGTATGTGTATGTCTCTGTGTGTGACCACTATGCCTAGCTCCTGTGTCGTGTGTCTCTGTGTGTGTGTACGCGCCCACCCAGCCAGGCCCTATATTTTACGTGTCTTGAGTTGTCCCTTGATGTTCTGTACATAAAAGTTGAGTGAAATTTCGTATTTTTAACCAGGCATAGTGGTGCATGCCTGTAATCCCAGCACTCGAGAGACTGAGGCATGAGGATCACCATAAATTCCAGGCCACTGTAGGCTACACAGAGAATTCAAGGCTAGCTTGGACATAGCAAGACTCTGTCTCAGATAACAACAAAAAAAATCATTTTCTTCCCTGTCACTGGAAGAAATTAAAATTGATGCTGTGGCTTAATGTTCTCATTCTATCCTACTGAGATGGGATAGTCTTGTTTGATTTTAACTGTACAAAGTTTAAAATATACGCTTTGCTAAAATGTTGTAGAACTATCCTGAAAATTTAATAAGCATAATACTTTAATATTAAATAAACATTACAGCCTCAAATAGGAAGTTAAGTACCTAGTGAATTAAATATAGTTTTGTTACTATTTTGGAAATAACCAAGTCTTTGTATTTCTGTTATATTTAGAGTCATAGATCCAATCACTGAAAATTAGGTCAGTGAAGCAAAACAACATAGTGTTAAATATCAATAACTTTCATAGTTTACATTTGTAAAAAGAATTTAATGAAGATTATGTAGTTTAAACACATTATTTTTATTATCTTGCCCCATCCCAAATTGTATTGTTTATATAATATCTTATTTAGGTATTCCATTATTCCCTCGCTCTTTACAATACAAGGATTTTACTATTTTAAATGAATATTTATGTTGTATAAATTAAGACAGATGTGTAATTTTTACTCTTTCACTTTTCCAGATTTATGGACAAGAAGTTATCATGTAAGTTTCTTTCATCTTATATTTTGGCAGTGTGTAATGTTTCGAATCACTTTACATAAAAATTTAAAGCACACAACCTCTGATTCACATGCATTAATTAATCAGGTTTGTCAAAGTTCTATCTAGACAACTGTCTTTAATTTCCAGCAGCACTTAAGATTTAGCATTCTCTCAAATAGGCCCTTTCTCATTCTGAGAAAAGTAATCGGAGTTCCCAAGTGTTGTAATATTTGAAGGCTTATCCACCTTTTTTCCTTCAAACATGCCACAGAGGACTGAGATAAGGAGCACTTAACTCTTATTTCTTGGAAATATGCAGAAAATACAGGTGTTTTTAACAACTAAAAACATAACTCATGCAGTATTTGGAATATATAAGGATTAAAAGCAAGAAATTTGGAGGTAAGCAGTCATCAATTTACATCTAAGCTCTATTATAGTAGCTCTGAAATCTTTTTTTTTTTTTTCTTTCTTTTTTTTTTTAGATTTTTTGAGACAGGGTCTCACTTTGTGGTTCAGGCTGGCCCTGAGCTCAGCCTCAAACTCACATCACAATCCTCCTACCTCTGCCTCCCGAGTGCTGGGATTACAGGCGTGAGCCACCACGCCCGGCACTATGGTATGTGGTACTGGTTGCTGCTGGGTGTGAGTCTCCACACCCAGTATTGTTATGTGGTTACCGGGGAATCGAACCCGGGCCCTCGCGCTTGCAAGACAGGCGCCGGAACCACTGAGTTAACTCCCCGGCCCTAGTAGCTCTGAAATCTTGAGCCCTATTACTTATTACTTGTTTTCATATATGCTATTTTTTAGAGTGCTTATAAATTAAAATGCTGAAGTGCTAGGTGTGTTAGCTTACACCTATTATCCTAATACTCAGGAGTCTAAGGCAAGAGGATCACAGAATTCAAAACCAACTGGGTCATGTGATGAGTTCAAGGCCAGCTTGAACAACATAGTGGAACTCTGTCTCAAGAAACCAAATAAACAAAATCTGGAAGTAAATGTGAAGTGTTAAGCAACCAAGACAGGCTATTTTGGCCTCCATCTGGCTATTCCATTCAATCTTTACACCAGTGATACCTTGGTTGACAAACTTACTTCTTTCTACAAAAGAAAGGTCACACTTCAGTTTGTGGCCAGAATTGGGGAAATAATTAAATTCATGAATCAGTACCTCAAAATGAGCTGCAGCAAAACAGCCATTAACATTCCTTCCTGACTTATCATGGTGGCACATTCCTGTAATCCCAGAATTTAGGAGGCTGAAACAGGAGGATCATCAAGAGTTCAAGGCTGGCCTGGGCTACATGGTGAGACCCTTTCTGAAAAAATGAAAACATTCCCTTCTATAACAAATGTGACTGTTAACATCACCCTACGTCTCTGACACCATGTCTTATAATGATAATGTACATCTTCAGCCCAGAGGAGACAACACATGGCCTTACCTTATCCTAACATTTTTTTCCATGTCTTTGGGTCCAGGTACTTCCTTCCAGCCTGTGCTTCTCCACTTAAAAACAGCACTTCCCTTGCTCTTGCATATATACTTATTAAACTTTCTTTTTTTGAGACAGGGTCTCACTTTTGTAGTTCAGGCTGGCCCTCAGCTCAGCCTTGAACTCACAGCAATCCTCCTGCCTCTGCCTCCCAAGTGCTGGGATTACAGGCATGAGCCACCACACCCCTGGCACTGTGGTATGTGGTTCTGATTGCTGGTGGGCATTATTGTATGCGGTTACTGGGAATTGAACCCAGGCCCTTGCACTTGCAAGGCAGGCACCAAACCACTGAGCTAAATCCCCAGCCTTAAACTTTGTGTTGATTGTTCTATTTTGGTAATTTCTTTTGATTTTCTAAGAGAGGGTCTCACTGTGTAGTTCAGGCTGGACTTGAACTCACTTTGTACCCACACATCCTCTGCCTCAGCTTTTCAAAGGCTGGGAATACAAGCCATGCCATGTATCACGATGTCCAACCATATCTTGGTAAATTCTTTACCACTCATATTACTGGTCCCTGCAACTGTCTTACTCTAAACTGTGACTTATCCTACTTGATGTGTAATGAATGGTTGACAGTTGACAGTTTTATTAAAACTTCTTTCCCTCTTTATAGTGAAATTAAATGGTGGCAGACATGTCCAAGGAATATTGCGAGGATTCGATCCCTTTATGAATCTTGTGATAGATGAATGTGTGGAGATGGCAACTAGTGGGCAACAGAACAATATTGGAATGGTGGTAAGTAAAGATGAGATATCTCTTTAGATATTTCATTTTCATTTTCCTTTCAGAATATATATTGGCTTCCCTGGCATGAAATTCCTGGATTAAACTGGAGTTAGTTACAGGAATATAAATGTGTACTACATAGGTACTAATAAACAAAAAATAAAACCAAAATAAATACACATGAGCCCTCTCACCCCAAAATAAATTGGAATTTTCCATAAGAGGCAAGTAACAGGCAAGATTAGACTTTACATTTCCTTTATTTATTTATTTATTTATTTTGTTTATGACAGTGTCTTGCTATGTACAGCGGTACCTTAGTTCACAAAATTGATTCTTTCCAGAATTCTGGTTACAAACCCAAATTGGACAAGAACTGAATCAGATTTAATGGTTAGGTTCAATGTCAACGTGATGGGGGAAATTTGATTTGGTTTGGAACCAGAAACAGAATTGAGTTTGTGAACCAAGGTACAACAGTGATTCAGGCAAGTCTTGAACTCATGGAGATTCTTCTGCCTCACACTTCTGAATGCTGGGATTACAGGCGTGTGCCATCATGCCCAGCAGTTGGAAATCATTTTGAGCTTTTCAGTATTCTATAAAACGGCCAGGGCCAGGGATTATCACCTACCTGGCAAGTGCAAGGTCCTGAGTTGAATCCCTAGTTACCCCCCCTCCAAAAGCCCATGGACCATTATGGTCATTGTTTTCAGACTTAACTATGTATATAAATCTCTAGCATATCTTGTTACTCTGCAGCTTCAATAGCATAGGGTAGACCTTGAGATTTTGTTTTCTAAGAAATATATTTTTAATCTGCCCAATGAAGATATGACAGTTACTTTTTACTTTGTGTACTTAGTTAACTTGGAGTTTTCTAATTTATTACCATACTCTGCTAGAATTTACATTTCAGTAAGGAGACAGAATCATCATGTATATATAACTAAAGCTACCTGTGGTGGGGGAAGAAAAGAACTAGTTCTAGATGCTTTTACTGTAGTTGGCACAAGCATAGCTCCATTTTGAGTCTCACTCAGAATTCTTTATTTCTAATAAACATTTCAAGTTACTGCTTCATTCCCCTTGTGCCCATCACTATCCAAATAATTGTGATGTACAGTCCATCAGGGACTGTTGGTTCCAACCCTCCTGCCTCCAGGTTGACTTATTTTTCTCCTGTGAACTCAAGACTAGCCATCTCCTCGCCTGCATTCTTTAGGTGTCCCTGCTTGCTTCCATTTATGGACTATCTTATCAAGTCAGGCCCTTTCTTCATAACTCTCTTTCTACCTCAAACTCTCCTCCAAATGTAGCATTTAACTAGCAGATTGTTGGTTTCACATTGCTCTAAGATTGGAATTCAGTCTTCTAAAGTGAGGTGATAGCTACCTTTGCTTTCTACTTTCCATTGTGACTTTTTCATTGAATTTAAATTACTTTTTTTTTTTTCTTTTTGAGACAAGGTCTTGCTTTTGCAGTTCAGGCTGGCCCTGAGCTTACTACATAGCCCAAGCAATCCTCATGCTTCTGCCTCCCAAGTGCTGGGATTACAGCCATAAGCCACTATGGCTGGCATTGTCGTGTGTGGTACTAATTGCTGATAGGCATGAGTCAACATGCCTGACATTGTTGTATCTGGTTACCGGGATCAAACTTGGGACTTCGTGTTTGCAAGGCAGATGCCAGAACCACTGAGCTAAACCTCCAACCCTCAAATTAAGATCCTTTTCTCTTCATCTTCAGCTTAAGTTTTAGCTACAAAGTTTATACTTTGCTAGCTTGACAAAATTCTATCTAATTTCCTAGGCCTACCTACAATGTCACCATATAACCTGCTTTCCACAGCTTTCATTCTGGTTTATTCCCTAAATGATCTTATACTCCTAAACTGACATATTCTACTATGTCTATTTTTCAATTCAGTTTTTGGAGCTGCTAAGGACAGGATTAAGTATCTTCATTTGAGTCCCACCATTTAAAGGGCAAAACTAGTCAGTGACTCAGCATCTCATAAAGTTTATTATTGGCCTGCAGCATTGATATATATCTCTTCTAAAGGTATTCTAGTGGCTTCCTATTAGGATTAAACTATTTTGGGTCCATATGGTTTGAAAAAAGCCTCACAATCTGTCGTCGTGTAATACTGATGAAATAGTGATTTGGTGAAAATTGTGTAACCACTAATTCTAATTTACTTTGTTCTTTGCTAGGTCATACGAGGAAATAGTATCATCATGTTGGAAGCCTTGGAACGAGTTTAAATAATTGACTGTTCAGCAGAGAAATCCGTGCTTATCTTCAAAGCACTAGTTTCACTATGACTGAAAATTGGGTTGTACACATTTTCATATAAAATTTTTGTTAAATAAACTTTTTGATAGTCAAAAATACTTCTTGTTCTGAGTATAAAAATGGGATATTAACTCTGTAAAATGAATTTTCTTAATGAGACCTACCTGAATGACACACAGCAAAGCCCTCTCAAAAAAAAGTAAGTTTCAGTTCAGCCTGGCAATTTAACAAGACCTCGTGTAAATAAATAAATAAAAGGTCTGAGATTGGCTCAGTAGTAGAGAACCACTCAGTTTTATCCCCATTACAGCCAAAAGAAGAAAATGCAACCTGAGTAGATTTATTCTGGAACAGTAATTTTGATCGGTGACTTTTCTAAAGCTGTCTTTTTTTTACTGAGATGGGTCTCACTTTGGAGTTCAGGCTGGTTCTGAACTCAGCCTCAAACTCAGCAGGCTTCCTGAGTGCTGGGATTATAGGCGTAAACCACCACGCCCTGCCCTATGGATTGTGGTACTGATTGCTGGTGGGCGTGAGTCTGCACAACCAGTATTATTGTCTGTGGTTAACAAGGGATGAGCCAGGGCCCTTGCCCTTGAGCTTGCCAGATAGGGGGAACCACTGAGCTAAATCCCTGGCCTCCAGGCTGTCCATCTTTTATCCAAAATTATTTAGACAAGTGTTTCAAATCCAAGAATATTTGTACATTGTTAATAAAATGCCTTGAGCATGGAGCCAAATCCTAAAAATGAAATTTATTCATGTTATATACACATGTACCTTATATATGTAGCCTTAAGGTAATTTTACACTCTGCCTGCATTTTGACTGACTAGTTACATGGGGGAAACTTGAAGAATTTTCTGCTTGTGGCATCAAGTATTCCAAATTTTGGTGTATTTTACTATATATTGACATTCAAAAGGTACTGCAACAGAAATGAAACAGGAAGTAATGACCCTTGCTTATTAACACAGTCAACCAGCAGGGAAGTTTTTCAAGAGTTAGGAACAAGATTTCAGAGAAAGGCATATTACTGTGATTCAGAGTAGTGAGTATAAAGTCAATAATATGTTCATCCAGTTCGTGGATTGTGCTTTTGGCTCAAATGAGATACATTATACACTGTTGTACTGTTAGCCTAGCCCTAACATCCTAAGTCTATTTAGTTTTCTGATCTAGCAAAAGCTTGCAAATCTACAGTTTAAAACTGTAAAACAGTGTATACACAAGTGAGCCTGTAAGGTTCTTTTAAAACAAAATGATGTATTTAAATGATTTTTCTCTCTATGGAAAATGTCTATACCAGGGTCAAGCTAATCACAGTAAGAATTGATATTCAGTGCATTATTATTTTATGCTTCAGCATCTCTAAATCTTAACACGTTGATTTTTAAAGTAGCTGTCCAAGTGTGGTTCCTAGAATAGAGGGATCACCTAAGGATTTAATAGAAATGTAAATTTTTGTATTCTACTATAATCCTGTTAAGTGACAAGTCCTAGCGTGGAACCCCACATTGTTTTAATAATCATTCCAATTAATTCAGATCCATACTCAACAATAGAGTTGACTCCCACTCAGCCCAAACATCTTTGTTACCTGTCTGTCCCGTAAAGTCTGGCTCCATGGACTAGTGAAACCTTGGAAGTATTTTCTCTTTCATAAAATTATTTTTTTAATGGTGAAGCTACAGTAAAACTACCCAGTATTCCTGGAGTAGAAGGTGCTAATAATATTTTTCTCCCAGTTTAAAACAAAAAGGTATTTTTAATTCTGTAGTTTACATTGAAAACACCTAGTATGTCTGATGATAACTTGGTTTTAGGAAGGCAATTTCAGATATCCTATTGGAAAACTGAATCAGAGTAGGTTTGATGTAAGACTAACAACACTTTATAAGTAAAAATTATCCCACTGTGAAACAAGTCTACAAATGGTCAAAATTAAATCATTGCATTAGTATTTACCAATTTTTTTTTTTTTTAGGTTTTTTTTTTTTGAGACAGGGTCTCGCTTTGTAGTTCAGGCTGGCCCTGAGCCCAGCCTCCAACTCACATCACAGCAATCCTCCTGCCTCTGCCTCCCAAGTGCTGGGATTACAGGCGTGAGCCACCACGCCCAGCACTGTGGTGTGTGGCACTGGTTGCTGCTGGGCGTGAGTCTCCACACCCAGTACTGTATGTGGTTAGCGGGGATCAAACCCAGGTCCTTGCACTTGCAAGACAGGCGCCGGAATCACTGAGCTAAATCCCTGGCACCAGTATTTACCAATATTGACAGCTGTCCACCCGATCTACAGTTTGGCATTCCACAGCTTCAGTTACCAAATAATGAAAAATACACCAGAAATTATAAAAAACACAATATTATCATGATTTTTATTGTGCAGATAGTTAGTCTTACTATGCCTAATTTATAAATTAAACTTTCTCATGAGTAGGTATGTACTAGAAGAAAAAATAGTATATATAGGGCTCAGTACTGTCCAGTTTCAAGCAACCAGGGGAATACTGGAACATATCTCCTTTAGATAAGATTAATACTGTAGTATATATAATACAGCATTACAGTCTCTACAAATTGTCATTAAAACCACAAAAGGAAGAAAATACATCTCAACACACCTGTGAAAAATAAAACTAGAAGAGTTAACCCTTTGATAAACCATGAATTTAATTCGTGCCTTTTTATCAAATATATCTTGGCAGTTTTATCAGGTATATGATGAAATAGTCACAAATGAACTAGAGAAAAATACTTTTATTAACAGTGTCCTCTTACATCATTTTCCTAAAACAGCTACTTACATAATTTGATGAAAGAATCTTAAGTGACAGTACATGTTAACTTGGTTGCAGTTATTGTCATAATTCACAGATTCACTTGTTCTTTGTACCAGTCCAGTGACAGTTGATCATGACCTTTGTACAGCAAACACTGAACTGGTTTACTCAAGTTTGGCTGCATAAGGGAAGCTCTTGAGTCCTTCAGTTGATTCCAATGTACAGGCAAGTATGGGGGCAACCACCTTCTAACCTAGCATGCCACAGTAACTGGTGTATTTAGCACTCTGAACATATTATGGATTTAACAGAGTCTAGTGTTGTGACTATCCTGTTATAGTACCAACTACTCGGGTTAAAGAAGTTGCCTCTGCTGCTAAAACTGTTAATGCTTCTAATGAACATTACTGTGAAAGTTCTCCCTGAGAAGAAACATTCCTTGTGAAACAGATCTGCTTTGATAATGGTTCAGGTTTCTTAGGACGTTTAAGGCACTAAAAGTCCCCTGCAGATATTTCATCACCCCCACAACCAAGAGTCTCTTAATTCCAGCTACACATTAGAAAGCCAAGAAAGGTATAAAGCCAAGTTTATAGCCTCAACCCATTAAATCCCAATCTCTGGTTGTGTGGGCCTATCAATAATTTTTAAAGCTTCTCAAAGGAATGCTAAATATTAGTGTCAATTTTTAATTTATTACTTCCTATCTGCTTTCCATTTTCTAGATCTTTCTATAAAATCTTATTTCTGAATTTTGCCCTGAATAAAATGGTGACACAGCAATCAAAAGATGACATTATGAAAAGTCCAAGATTACAGATGGGTACATTGGGTCAAAAAGGTGCATACTGCTAAGAGCCAGCCTCAATACATCAATTTCCAAAGTAATTTTGTCTGAATAAGGATCATATCCAAATGTGAAACTTAAGAGCTAGTCCCTAAAATGTCTTTAAATTCTGGTTCATCTTAACAGTTCTACAATTCTGATCAAAATCCAGAGCTCCACTTTCAAATCTAATGAATCAGAATATCAAAAGGGAAAAGCTTGAGAATCCATGTATTGGGTTTTCTTCTTTCTTTCTTTCTTTTTTTTTTTTGGTTGTTTTTGATACATGATCTCACTAGGTAGTTCAGTCTGGTCTTGAACTCTCAGCAATCCTACCTCAGAGCCTCCCAGTGCTGCGACTACAGCCCTATGCCAGCATACCCAGCAATCCATGTGTCTTAACAAGCTCCAGGTGACTGTTAACGATTAGGTAAGTTTGAGAAACACCGTCATGGATGTGAAACAGCAGGTAAGAAATTGTGGAGATGTTCTAAATGCAAGTTATCCATTGAACCTTGCATTTGCTTATGACTCATAAGGGTTACCTAATTAATGGCAAAACAGCTGATTCAAAATCATCTCTCTGCTTTGATTCAGTAATTTTTTGCCAGTGATACTCACTGAGAACCAGGAAGGAAAGGGACAGTGTTATTTCATAGCTCTGTTTTAAGTTTCTCATACAAGCCATCTTGGTCAATCATGTGTGTATGCCCATTCCAGCGATGATAGGCAAGGAGAGCCGCATTGTAACCTGCAATGGCACTCATTTCCATGGCACTGGCAGCAAACTCTATCCCATTGACGTAATACAGCCGGTCATGGAGTACGATGGAGGGGCATTTCTGCGGGGGCTTATAAAAAGGATATGCACGCCAGATCTTCTTCACAGCATACTCATAGGACAAAAACAACTTCGCAATTTGCTCTTTACTAAGAACATCTGGAGAAAATATCTTCCAAACATGTGTTCTATCTTTTGATGGCAAAGGATTTTCCTCTTCTCTTACCGGGGATACAATGCCAATGCTGTTAATGAATAAATCTGAACTATCAGTGACTAACACTGTAGAAAGGCCAAACTCATCTCTTTCTTCCGAGGTAAATACAGTGGAATTCAATTCTCCCTTAATAAGAGTTGTCACTATTTGCTGGTAGAATTGATCAAATTCTTCAACTGGTGGATCAAAGTTGAGGAAAGTTATGTTGGACATTTTTTGATTCAGTGGAGTGGCCACCAAAACGATGTCATAGAAGTCTGAAAGGGTCTCCGATCCAGTTTGGTAGACCACTTCATACATTTTTGTGGGATTTCCTAATGGGAATATGCAAGTATACATTTCTTTAGTAATTCTAACATTGTACTTTATACCTTTGAAAAACAGTTCTTGCCAGGCATGGTGGTATACATCTATAAGCCTGGCACTTGGGAGGCTGGGGAGAAGGACTGCCACAAGTTCAAGACTAGCCTGGGCTACACAGTGAGTTTAATGCCAGCCCAAACTATATCAAGATCTTGTCTCAAAAAAACCCAAAATATGTAACTTTCCTATTCCTGTAAGCAAACAGCCTGAGATGACCTGTTAAAATAACTTGCTACTCTCTTCACCCAGAAAACTCCATTAAAAATCATGCAAATCAAGAGGCTCAAATCTTTATGTTCACTTTAAGGACACCAATGAAACTGCTCAAGCCATCAAGGGTACACACATCCAAAAGGCCACCAAGTATCTGAAGGATGTCACTTTAAAGAAGCAATATACGGGCCAGGGATTTAGCTCAGTGGTTCCAGTGCCTGTCTTACAAGCTCAAGGACCCGGGTCCAATCCCCGGTAACCACATACAATACTGGGTGTGGAGACTCACACCCAGCAGCAACCAATACCATATTCCACAGTGCCGGGTGTGGTGGCTCACGCCTGTAATCCCAGCACTCAGGAGGGAGAGGCAGGTGGATTGCTGTGATGTGAGTTTGAGGCTGAGGCTGAGCACAGGGCCAGCCTGAACTACAAAGCAAGACCATGTCTCAAAAAACCTAAAAAAAAGAAGCAATATACACTGTTTCATCATTGCAATGGTGGAGTTGATAGGTGCTCCTAGGGCACACAGTGGGGCTGGACACAAGTTGGTAACCCAAAAAAAGTGCTAAATTTTTGCTGCTCGTGCTTAAAAATGCAGAGAGTAATGCTGAACTTAAGAGTTTAAACATAGTTTCTCTGGTCATTGAACATAACCAAGTAAACAAAGCACCTAAGAGGCATTGTGATACTTAAGAGCTCGGGGCTGGCTCAACCCTTACACAAGCCATCGCCATCTCCCCACCACACTGAGATGATCCTGACTGTAAAGGAATAAACTCTTCCAAAACCAGAGGAGGAAGTTGCGCAGAGGAAAAAGATATCCCCAAAGAAGCTGAAGAAACAAAAACTTATGGCCTGGGAATAAATTATGCATAACAAATGCAAATTTAAAAAAACAGCTGTTCCTTGCAATTATATTACACCGAGGACAATTTCCTATTCAGAGTTTTGATAAATACAAAATGCAGAATTTTTACTTTGTGAGTGAGACTGTTTTTTAGAATCTAAAGCATCATCCACCTCACTTGCACACATCCGATAACATTTCTACACAGCATAACCTATGCAACATAATGTTTCCTCATTTTGGAAGTTACTGAGATTCCTGAAGGAGTTTTTTCATAAACGATCTGCAGGAGTAATTAGGACAAAAGAAAAGTTAAACTCACCTGTCGACTTGGTCTTCATCTTTTCCTCTATAAACATTACTGAGCCAGATATAAGATTGCCTTTGGAAGCCTTAAGGAGTCTTGAGCAAACAACTTTATTGCCACCTTCTACCGCCCAAAGGCCAGAATCAGCACCGGTCATTGACACTGCCCCTGTCAGCCACAGAAAAAAATGTGTTTTAAATCTGACTTTGTAAGAGGCCCTCTCCACACTCTTCTTTCCCATTTAGTGGTTTTATTCCAGATGTCTCCAGAAAATGCCAAATGATCATTCAGCCAAAATCTTGCCCAGCTGACAACCACTAAATTAATGAACACCAAAAGATCCTTTCCCCTGAAAAATGTACATCTACAAATACACACAGCTACTAACAGTATCTGAGATTTGGAGAAAGAAAGCCTTCCACCACCAAAGCATCAACTATGTCCTTATTAAGTAAGTGTCAATGACAGTATTTTCCCTGGCTCACCCACAAAGGCACTGAGGTCTGTGCTTTGGCCATAATTGACCCTCATGATAGGAACAATCATTTCATTGAGGAATTTCTCAGAGAAGCCTGCTTTCTGCAAGGTTTCACGAAGCGTTTGGTTAAGCAGTCCAAGGAAGTCATCCCCTCCTACAGCATGTAGCAGTTTCTCTACACTGCTGAAGGCATAGTCATGAGACTGGTAGCGGTAGATCCTATTGCAAAGAAGAGAAATGGCCATTAAACACCAAAATGGGGGATTTGTTCCCCAGTAACCACATACCTATACTGGGTGTGGAGACTCACACCCAGCAGCAACCAGTACCACACACCACAGTGCCGGGCGTGGTGGCTCACGCCTGTAATCCCAGCACTCAGGAGGCAGAGGCAGGAGGACTGCTGTGATGAGTTTGAGGCTGAGCTCGGGGCCAGCCTGAACTACAAAGTGAGACCCTGTCTCAAAAAACCTAAAAACCAAAAAACACCAAAATGGGGGAGAAAGGATAGAAAAAGACAGGAAAGACCATCATAAGCTTGGGGGCCTCCCTCACCCCACCTCTCTTCTAGAAGTCCACTGCTCTTTGCACACACTCTTCCTTTTCTGCTTTAATGTGGTGTCCCTTGGAACACCTTTGAAAAAATGGGTATGTCCTGTTCTGATTCTTTACATCTTCCTTATTTTTCCTCTGGGACAGAGGGTCTCACTGTGTATTCAAGTTGGCCTTGAAATCACTGTAGAGCCCAGGCTGATCTCAAACTTGCAGCAATCCTCCTACCTCATCAACCATACCCAGCCAAAAATAATGAGCCAGACTAAGGGATGGCGGGTGAAAAAAAGAATTATATGCTATGTACATGTACTAACTCCCTATGATAAATGTGACCATTACATACTACACACATGTACTAATGAAAAACAAAAATGGTAATAGTGGGCCAGTCAAAATATCCTATATGTCACCTTTAGTTCATTTAGTGCCAAAGCTTAGCATTTTCCTGTCTTTCTGACTTATGTGGGAAAACTTATCGATCTTCCTAACATTTCTCCTGTGACATTTCCCTAATCTTAAATCAAAATTTGCATTCAAACTAGTAAAACGAATAGCTGATCTCCCTATTTCTGGCTTATTTACTTGGAAATTTACTTTAACCTCTCCACAGCTCCAAAATACCTCTTATTGCCTCTTATTTTGGGATTTATGAGTCCAAAAACAGTCTAAATGAAATTAAAATCATTTACCTGACATTGAAAAAAAAAAAGGAATCATGGCTTTCAAAGCCAGATTCATCAAGTCTGTCTCCCTTGGGGTTTTTTGGGGGGGTAGGGGCATGTTTTGGTTTTTTGTTTTGTAGTTTGTTTTATCTTGGGTTTTGGTTTTTTGAGACAGGATCTCTTTATGTTGTTCAATCTGGCCTTGAACTCACTAGTAGGCCAGACCACAGCCCAGGCTGGCCTCAACTCAGGGCAATATTCCTGTCTTAATCTCCTGGGATTACAGAGGTGTGCTACCACACCTGGCTCTACCTCCTTTGTTATAATTGCAGGTAAAAACTCAAACACAGAAGTAAAAGTCTTTGTCTAAGGATAGTAAAACAAGTAGAAACATTAAACATAACTTGCCTACTTTTCCCTGAACAACACACACTCTCCACCTGAGCTCAGCTGACACATTCACTGGTCTTTCAATATGCTACACATGCGGTCTCCCCACCCACCACTGCATAAGCTCCTTCACATCTCTGGAACACACTTCCCATTCCAAGCACAGAAGAGCAACACTTCCATCAGAAAACTTGGGTCTCACCTCCTCTGCAAAATCTTTCCAGTCCTTAGGGACATCATCATCTCCAAAAGTCCAAAAACTTTAATATCAATGACTCTCATTCAGCACTTAAATACTCGATTATATGATGTCACTCATTCAGAAAATATTCATTCAGAAAATATTTCTCTGTACTTTATAGATTTAAAAGAACATTGATTTAAATTAGTGCATCTAGTAATTCAATTCATAGTTTTTCAGGACACTTGTAATTCTAGCTATTCAGGAAACTGAGAGAGGAAGCTAGAGGCCGGTCTGGGATTTAGCGAGAACTTGTCTCAAAAAAAGGTATGACTAAAAAGGGCTAGAGCCCGGGGATTTAGCTCAGTGGTTCCAGCACCCGCCTTGCAAGTGTGAGGGCCCAAGTTTGATCCCTGGTAACCACATATAACAATACTAGGCATGGTGACTCATGCCCACTAGCAATCAGAACCACATACCACAGTGCCAGGTGTGGTTGCTCATGCCTATAATCCCAGCACTCGGGAGGCAGAGACAGGAGAATTGCTGAGTTCAGGACCAACCTGAACTACAAAGTGAGACCCTATCTCAAAAAAAGGGCTGGAGATGGAGCTCAGTGGTAGAGTGCTTGCCTAGCATGATGAGACCCTGGGTTCAATCCTCAGTACTATAAAAGAAAAAAAAGACTGAGGACTCCAGATCCTATGATGCTTATCTGGAAACTCCCCGGTCCACCATCTTCTACATGGGTGAATTTGTATATTTAAAACTCAGATGCAAGCTGGTGTAGTGACACACCCCTAAAATCTCAGCACTCAGAAGCTGAGGCAGAAGGACTGCCATGAGTTCAAGGCCAGCATGAACTATAAAATGTGACCCTGTCTCAAAATATTTTTTTAAAAAAACTCTCAGATGCAGCTGGGTGGCAGATGCCTTTAATCCAGCATTGCAGAAATCTTAGGCAGGAGATCACAGATTCAAGTCCCACCCTGTCTCAAAATAAAAAAAAAAAATTAACAAAAAGTAAGGAAGTAATTCAGTATGAAAATCCCAGTTTAATTCCTAGAACTAAAAAAAAAAAAAAAAAAAATGCTTCTCTCTTCCATATCTGAAAAAAAGCCAATGGTATCTATCTGAAAAAGTTGCCTTGAAATTCAAGAAGTTAATTTTCAGAGACATCTAAGAGTACCTGGCAAAACTCAAGAAGCATTGGCAAAGTACAATTCAGAAGCAAATATAAACTACACCTTCAATTGCCAAGTAGATCAATGGTCTGCATGTTTCCTACAAAAGATTTTGCCTAAGTCTTATAAACAAGCCTTGCAGCTATCTAGAGAACTGCTCCAAGAAACAATAATTGCTAAAGTTCATCAAACTGAAAGTTCTTAGGTTAAATGGAAAGGGAAAAAATTACCTCATGAACTTGTCTAACACATCTTCTACCCACATATGCATTCGGAGAGTCTGAAATCCATAGCGCCAAACTAATTTAATCATGTTTATTATAAACCAGCTGCTCTCTTCAAACACCAGGGTCTCTCCATTGTATACCCCCACCAAGCCACCTGAAGTTGAAACCGTGGAGAGATCTGAAAAAACAGAAAGGGTAGCTAAGTCAGTGATTTCCAGCACTGATCAAATGAAAGTATTCCAAGGGAACCTCCCGGGAACAGTGTTAAGTAAAAAATTTCTGGCTTCTTCTACTTCTCAAGGGACCCATTAAAGAAGCTCTATTTTTAAAACGTGTGATATACTCACTGTGCTATCCAAAATCAGACTCCAGAGATGGATCCAGAGATCATGCAACTCTTTCAAAATTAGACAGGCTACTCTTGGTCATGGAGGAGTGGTACTAATGTGGTACCATCCTACAGGAAATGTGGAAGGTAGTTCCTATTCCAATCTTGTTTTGCAAAACTCAGTATTTCAGAAAAGTGGAAAGAGGCCAAAATCGCACAATATTCCCTGAAGAATCTGCAAGGCCTGCCCAGACTGTTTCCACAACCTGTTCAGCTCTTCTGCTGGCATGGAGGGCAGCAGTCAGATGTCCTGAGTGTGAGGCAGCACCTCCCAGATACTCTGTACCCAGAGCTGTGTGAATGACTCTAAGCCAGACACCAAAAGCCTTTAGGCCTCATTTCCTCAGCTGTAAAACGAGCATTCTAAGGTTTCAGCTAGCCCCAAACAGTCTCTGATTCTTCAACACAAACCTGGAGGTTTTAGCATTCGCGACAGCAGGCATCCTCACTCCACCCACGGCTGTAATTCCAGCTAACTGAAGACACAGATAAGTAGTGTCCCATTACAAGAGTAGCTCCTAACTGAGCCAGTACCAAATGCCAAATGAACACTGAGGGCAAGTTTTACCAGCTTTTCTGTAAATGATAACTACCAAGACAGAAAGGTTTCAGTTTTCCATATGGTAAAAATATCCAGGGATGGTCACAGAGAAATCTGCTTTGCTCTAAGGTCAAAATTACATACCCAGGTCTTTGACAAAACGCTTCATGTGCAGATTTAAGGGATGGATGATAGAACCACCTGCTTCGTAGTCTTGCCCTTCCACCTTCAGGGTGGCCAAACGGCCCCCTACCTCTTGTCTTTCAAACAGATCAATTTTCACATCTTTCCCAAACTTCTGCCGCAGATAGTAGGCCGATGAAGTGCCACCAATTCCAGCTCCAATAATGGCTATAGGGATGAGAGGAAGAGTTGTTTTTCTCTTACCAGTATGGATTTTATTTTGGAAAGCCCATAGAGGTTACTCGACAATTCAGGGGGCCCTCGGTTCGGGAGGGGCTGAGCTGAAGATAAAAACCCCACCTCCCAAAGTTGCAGATTGACATTAACTCCATTTTCCCCAGATGCCCAAAGATTCTTAGAGGTTTTGCTAAAGGCACGAACCTTCACCCCCTTTCTCGGGGCCCAACTCATGACATGAGTCGAGGTGGAGCTCGCATTTTAAATAAAGTGGCCGCCATTTTCGCCTAACCCAAGTCTTTTGTCTCCGTGTAGACTCCACGCAGACAGGTTAACGATCCCAAGGGAATCAGCTCCGGGGACAGGAGACCCCGGAGCCGAATCCAAAACGACTGAACCAAAAAAGTTAACAGACTGCAAACTGTTTCGGCAGCTGCAGCAGTCGTAGGCAGGGAAACTGCGGGCGACCCTAGAGAAGCGGAGAGGGGAAGGGGCCCATCGGAGACGCAAGCAGGCTGGGCTGGTCCCCCCTCCCTGCGCTGCGTCTGCAGCGCGCGCCTGGGACTGGCGCCCGCAAGGTGCACCAACAGGAAGGCGGCAAGAGGCCTGTCCGTCTCCCCAGAGCCAGGCCGAGATCCCTGCGCATGCCTCCACCGGCATCTCTGCTCGCCCGGGAGCTCACGCGCCGGTCCCTAAGGAGAGCTGCGCAGAGCGCCCCGGCGCCCTCCTGCGCCGCCCTCTCCGGCCTACCAATCTTATCCGGCGGGGCCCTCAGCTCGGCGCTCTCGAGGCAGCCCCCGCTGCACAGCAGCAGCCACAGCCAGGGCAGCCAGGACCCGAGCTCGGTGGACGCGCGCCCCATGGCCTCTCCAAGAGCGCCAGGAGCCTTCTACTCCTCGCTGGGCCTGTCGCCGCGCGGCTGCGCGCCCGTCCGCCCCGCCCCGCCCCGCCCCGCCCCTTCTCCGCTGCCACCCAGCTTCACCCGGCCCTCAGCAGCTCCCTCCGAGTTGGCAGCCAGTCTCCTGGCACATCCCGCCACTGGAAGCCCACCCTTCTTCCGAAGACTGAGTCTCAGCCCAGCTGTTCTCCCTCCCTGTCCCCTCAGTGGCAAGGTCTCAGAATACACACAGACAACAGCTGTCAAAAAAGGACAAAAGAGCAACAAATTCTAAGTATTCAATTTTGTTCTGGGGACTCTTTGGCATAGATGAATGGGTAAATGGTGCGAGATGAAAAGGAAATGAAGGAGACAGAGGGTTGAGCAGCGCAGTCAGAGGAGCGGAATATAGCAGTGGACAAGAATAGAAGTAGTGTGCCTAAGAGAGACCAGAATGTGCTACCCCCAAAATATGCCTCTGGCTTCAAACTGAAGTAACTGAGAAGATGTGGACACAAGAAAAGCTCTCTGTTCTCCCCCATTTTCCCAAAATCATAACGTAAATTTACAAAAGCAAAGTGTTGCTCCTACCTGGAAGGATAAGAATTGATCTATGAAGACAACTTTAGATCTCTTAAATACAATTTTTAGGAAAGCATTCGTGTGGACCGAGGAGGTGGCTAAGTCCAACAGGCCAAACCAAAATGGCGCTACTCATAATGAAGCTCCTCCTCACCACGCTGAAACTCTTATGTGACCCTCCAAAGAATCGGGATATTTTAAACAGGATATTTTAAAATCAGGATATTGGATACACAATATCCAGATCTCCAGACAACTCAGTTTTTGCCTACACTGTAGGGAAGTTCCCTCTGCTTAGTTATTAAAAAAAACCAATCCACTTTTTGTTCTGTTTCTGCTTTCCTCAGCACTTTGACTAGAAAGCCAGCCTCCACTGCTCAACTCACAGACACATTCTACTTATAAAATGGTGTTCCCCTAAAACCAGTTGAGGAGTTCAGTGGTAAAGTGTCTGCCTAGCACGCTTGAGAGCTGAGGTTTGATTCTCAGTGCATGTGCACACACACACAGCAACAACAACCAAAGTTAACCAAGACTTAAATTTATTGTAATTTGTCCTTTGTCAGACTTTAATCAGCCATGATCAGAGCAATCTATAAGAAAAACTTTACCAAAGGCTTTTTCCCTACCCTTTATTTGATTTCTCACAATTTGCCATCCCTAGATACCTAAAATCATTTTTCTTTTTTTTGTCAGGCCTCTAAGAATTTATTGCTCTTTGCTGAATATGCTGTATAACTCTGAGTTTAAAGCCACCTCTTCTGTTCGAGTTTTTGGGAGTATCGTCCATAGACACATGAAATGAAAACTAGTAAACTTTTTCTCTTGTTAATTTGTCTTTTCTTATAGTGGTCTGTCCTGACCAAGAACTCAGAAGTTATATGTACTATATCTGATAAAACACTAATGATATATGATAAAATGCTATGCTCATATCAAGAAGAATACCTAGCTTCTAACTATTGCCTTGATATTAGGAGCTGAGAAAAGCTAATGGATGAGTAATAAGCATAGCATGATCCCACTTCTGAAATTATAATACTCCTACGAAAACAAGAAGAAAAAATAACTACTAATGAGAATAAAGAACAGTGGAAATGGAAGAAATCTAAGCTGAGTACAAAGAAAGGTTGAACTTGGAAACATGAAGTAGAAAATCCAGATTAAAAAAAAAAAAAAAACCCACTCACTGGACAAATATTAGTGTTCATTCTAAATGGCAAGCAGTTGTTGGTTGTTGTCTATGTAAGGTTTTCTCGGCCGGAGAGGTTGAGACGCAGAGTCAAGCACAGACCCTAGGGAATGTTTCTGGAACTTCCAATTTATTCAGGCTTAAGCTTCACCAATATAGCAAAAGGTCACAGGGCGGGGTGAAGGCTAGGAGGAAAGGAGGGTCTATAGGATTGACCTAGGGTTTTGTCCAATAAGAGAACTTTGTGAGTGGGTGGTCTATATGGCATTAGCTATGGAGGATGGTAAGGCGATGGGTGAGAGACAAAGAGTGGTGGGGTTACCAAGATGGCCACTGACAAGGTTCAGCTTGCGGGAGCAAGTGTGCTCAAGCTCCTAAGGGTCTCCCAATCTGTAGGGAGAAGGAGTCTCAACCTTTAGGCTCAAGAGACAGGCACACAGTTCACTTGCCCTAGCCAGACTTGAAGCTCTCCCTTAAGCAATGATCTAGGTGCTTGTGAAAAATCGGATTTAAAAACTGCAGCATGATGGCACATACCTGCAAATCTCAACACTCAGAGGTTAAGGTGGAAGATACCCAAGAGTTCGGGACCAGCCTGGGAAACATAGTGAGTTCAAGGCTACCCTGAACTACAAAGCAAGACTATGTCTCAAAAAGCAAGTAATCAATCAATAAAGAAATATTTGCTCTAATAAATATGATACCTAATGGATACCGGGAAGAGCTGATGATTAGAATAAATAGGCAAATGTGTAATATAGAGGATGGGGTGAGAAGAATGGAAATTTTAAATACATTTGGGCTCTTTCTGCTTCCCGAGCTCCATGAAGCCAGCAGCTTTCCTCCACCCAGGTCCTTCCACCATTCCTTCCTGCCTTAAAGCCAACTGACTATGGACTGAAAAGTCAATCAGTTTGGCAAGAATTTAGCTCCATCACAGGAGCTAAGAAACAATTGCCTGTCTCTGAAGTGAATTCCCTTTATGAACTGAAAAATCCAAATATGGCTTGTTACTATGACCAACCCAACAGTATACACTGTAATAAAACATTTGGAAAGAGGGGACCTGGCTCTTTAAAAGGAGCCAAGGAAGGAAAACATTTAGATGAAGAGTGTTGTAGCAATGGTGCAGTGTGTGTTGGCCCTGAGGGATATGATGGTCATCAGGGTTTGAAAACAGCCTGTGCTTTCCTGGTTGGCAAACAAAACATCAAACTTGGAGATTATGGGCTAGCTAGGATATTAAACTATGCTTCGAGTTTGATAACAGTTGTTATCACATCTTATTACATGTTTCCTGAACAAATGAATCACATGTCCGACAAGGAGAAATCAGATGTCTGGTTACTGTATGAACTGAGCACATTAAGAAGAGGCAGAGCTGAGGATTTAACTCAACGTTTCTGGTGCTACAAGGTCATAAGTTTGATCCCTGGTATAAAAAAAAAAAAAGAAGAAGAGTCAAGACATATCGTGTATAAGTACAAATTTCCTATGATGAATGTTATCATTATGTATATCTAAAATGTACCTATAAATATTTTGCTTCAAAACAATGAATTGTACTCATTAATGTCTCCAGCTTTCAACCAAAAACAACTAGCTGTGAAAATCAGAGAAGGGAAATTCAGGTCAATTTCATGTGGTTACCCTGGTGAACTCAATGACATTATTAGGAGGATGTTAAATC
>PVIR01013782.1:0-41496 GCA_004026965.1 Petromus typicus
TTTTTTAAAGAATTTTAAAATTTGACTTTATAATTTATGATTTTTCTATTGTCTTTGATTCACTACTTTTTTGATCTTTAATTTTTATCTTTCTACCTTCCTCAGCTTACATTGTTCCTTTTATAGTGTTTTGAAGCACAATATCAGGATATTTATTTGGGATGATTTTTGTTGTTGTTGTTGCTAAAGTAGATATTAATTACTATAAAATTCTCTCTTTGATCTGCCTTTGCTACATCCCATATGTTTTGATATGCTGGGTTTCCACTTAATTTGTCTTAAGCTATTTTTAAAATTTTCCTTTTTGATTTTTTAAATCATTCAATATTCAGGAATGTGATGTTTAATTTCCATGTTTGTAAATCTTCCAAGATTCCTCCTGTTATTGATTTCTAGTTTCTTATTGTTGTGGTTGAGAAGAATACTAGACATTATTTCAATCTTTTTGAATTTGTCAAGACTTATTTTGTTTCCTAACATATGGTCCATTCTGTAGAACATTTCATGAGTGCTGGACAAGTGTATTCTGCTGCTATTGGATAGAATATATTCATGAGGTTCATACAGGGTAAAATGCAGCTTAGTTCCATTTTTTTCTATTAATTTCTTGTCTTGACTTTACTTTTGAAAGTAGTATATACAGTTGTACAATTACTGTTTTGCCATCCATTTTTTCTTCCAAATCCATAAATATTTGCTTTCCATATTTAGATGCTCTGATGTTGGATGAATCTAGATTTACAACTATTTGGACATCTTACTGGATCATTAAATGACTTCCTTTGTCTACCATAAAAATTTTTACATGAGTTTCATCTTATCTAAGTATAGCCACACCTAGTCTCTATTGATTACTATTTACATGGAATATCTTCTTTTTTATTTTGGAGTATCTTCTTTTACCTTTCACTTTTGACCTCTTGGATCCTTAATGCTGTATTTCTCGTTAGGTAGCATGCACTGGGCTCTTGTTTATTATTAATTCAACCATTCTATGCCTTTTGATTGGAGAGTTTGATCCATTTACATTTAACTTTCTGGATAAATAAGCATTTATGCTGCCATTTTGTTGTTTCCTGGTTGTTTTATAGATATTTTATTTCTCTTTTTTCTTTACTTTCATGATTTGGTGATTTTCTAGTGCTAAGCTTTGATCCTCCTCACGTTTATATATGAAAAGACAAGTAGTCTTTTGCTTTGTGATTATCATGTGGCTGACATAATATAGTTATACTGACCAATGTAAGGCGATGACATAGCTTCAGTCACATGCATATGTTCTAGATGGCAAACTTTTTGAACTCTCAGTGATGAGGATCCCACAGTGACACCTGTGCAGAGGTTAACCATCAGTGAGTGCTCTAGACTTTAACTGTCCCCACCACAATTTACATTTTTGTTGTCACATATGACATTTTAAAAATAGTATGTATTCTTCAACACCTTTCCAGCTATAGTTCAAGTATTTTGACTTGTAACCTTCATGCTAGAGATTTCAAAGGTTTGCACACTGTCATTTTCATCACAAATTATTCTCAATTTGACTATGAATTTAGCTCAACTGGTGAGTTTTATACTTTCACAATAGTAATTACCCTCCTTCCTTTTTCAGAGCTGAGGCAGCCTTTCTTAGGACATGGGCGTGGTGGCCATCCCAGCAGCTCCTGTTTTTTTCTCCCATTTGCACAAAGCCTCAAGTCATCAGAAGCAGTTTGGGACTCTCTAAGGTCCTTTCTGAGCTTGTGCAGATCCACGGACCTTCACCCCACCTGTGTATGGGTATGGGTGGTCTATATTCTCATGAATTTAGGTGTTTTCCACAGCTCCCCATGGACTTCTTTTTCTCTAGGTTTCATTTTTAAAATTTTGGTGAGCTCATGGTTCTGTGATTCTCTGCCTCAGGCATGATGTTAAACAATTGTTGCTGATTATTTCCAACAAATCCCCATGGGCAAAAAGGCTATTTGCATTGGCTGAGCTTTGAGTCAGGTTTAATAAAAGTGTCTTTCAGAGAACCATCAGACAAATCCAGTAATGACAGTTTGCCTCTTCCCCTGACCACCTGCCTGCTGGTTTTGAGAAAGAGGGCTACTGGTTTTCAAGGCTATCATGCAAGGAGGTGGGAGAGGGAATAAGGCAAGCTAAAATGGTACACCACTCACTATTCTTACTCAGTCTTAGCCATTAAAAAAAATGCTCCCTTAATTAATGGAGGTCCCTGGGATCCTAAAAAAGTTGATTCTGATTGCTTTTCTCCAGTATTCTCACTGCAGGTATGGAAGGAGAGGTTTTTGGACAGGGTCCCTTTACCATCAGCAGAAGGTCCTAGAGCTCTGAACAGCAGGCAACATGTTGCCCATATGAGATTGTTCTTTATGACAGAACACTTCAGCAATCGTGTGACAGGTGATGTGAGGAATTCAGAAAGATCAGGAGCATTTACGTCTGTGGTGCATATGGAGGTCAGTAATTTATCCTTCTCAGGAAGCTGAAATTCCATTATAGCTGTCATCCCTATGAGTAATGATGTGGTAGTTCTTTATCTTAGAGGAAGAAAAAAAATAGTGTTTTTATAAATGAAGGCAATGAAGGTACCTAGAAATTGTGATATACGCTTAGTCCCGCATTGCTGTGAAAAAGCCAGATTTAGCTTCCAGTTCTTTGAGCTTTGGTGGAATATTTGCCAGCAGTGCTGGGACCAGAGCTTTCACTTAGGAGTGAATTAAAGGGTCATCTAGGTGAGCAAAGAGCCCTTGCTGTACCTTCAGGGCCTTTGAGATTTCTCTTAAACATAAAGAAGACATGATACGCTTGTTAAGAACAAAACATTTTTGAAGTAGGACATTTTGAAATCATAAGGCACTCATAGGATAATGCTTAATAGATCTGACCAAATATTACTTTATGAACACTGCCAGTAATCTAAAATAAAAACTGTGTCTTCCAAAGGAATTTGTTAATGCTAATAAAATATGGGTGATTTAAAAATTAATAATGCAATATAGTTCAGCAATATAACTGTCTTCACTTGATTTTGCATTTTACTAACAGTGAGTTTGGTGTGTAGATAACTGTGTGATTATTTCATTCTCAATGGCGTCCTACTTCTTGGAAAGACAGTTTTACAATTCTTGAGTCTTTGCACAGTCAATTTCAGATCTACAGGTAGGAAATCACATCTGTACCTGAACTTCTAAGACAGTGTGGAAACAGATCCTTCTGTTTCTTCTTCCAGTGATTCCCTGTTATTGCATAAGCACAGTTTCCTTCCCTCTTTGAATTTCCAGCCTATAAAGAAGAAGTTTTCACAGAATCCTAGAAAACTTTCACACACTTGAGTCTCCTCCCATAGTCAGCCACAGCTTCAGGAAAATGCAAGAACTTTTTGTAACTATGTTGAATTTCCCAGTGATTATTGCTACAGAAAGATCCATTCATAGATATTACAATTACTGGGTGAAATTTTGAGGAAAACCAAAATGTGCATAGTTTCAAAGTATTCTCTCTGTTAACTCTAAAGGGTATGATTAATATCCTCAGTAACAAGACATAGTACTGATATCTTGGATCCTGAGGCAGGAGACACTAAGGAGGACGTTTCCTTGCCAAGAAGCCATAACCTCAGGCAAATCATGGGGAAATGTGCAACAGACCTACCTCAATGGCTACTCTATGGGATAAATGCTGCACCTTTAACAGTGTCAAAAGTCATGAAAGGAAAAAAAAAAAAAAAGTCATGAAAGGAAGGAAAGACTGAAGAACTGTCAGTCTTGGCCAAACTGTCAGATTGGCCAAAATAATGAGAATAATAATTAAATGTGGGATCCTGATAGACTAATGGAATAAAAAAACGGATATCAAGGAAAAAAATAGTTGAACCCAGGGCATTGTGCTCACTAGGCAAATGCTCTGTCCCTGAGACACACCCCTTAAATAAGGTCTGCAGGTTGGTTAGTGATTGTATCTATGTTAATCCGCCAGCTTTGTTGTACTATAGATATACAAGGTAAGGCAGTTAGGAGAATACTGATTAGGGAGCAGCTGCAAACCTTTGCACTACATTTGCAACAATGTGTATTATTAGTATCCTGGTACTGCGGGTGAATAGTCTACCAATGCTTAACTAACCAGGAACTAAAAGTAGCTCAAAACAAAAAGGTTTAACAAAAAAACGATTGCACCCATTTTTTAACACCTTAGCTTTCAGTCCTTTGGGAATTTTTGTCATCTTAATTAAAAAAAAAAAAAAAACCTCAGTATTTTTGGATATAGTGTAATGAAAACATGACTAATGTAGGCCAAGTGTGAGCATGTTGATATGAAAAAGATTTTGCCAAGGTAAGATGGGACTCTCATATTCTCACGAGACTTTCTCAAAGTTTGGGTTGTTCCTTGTTTTGTGTTTTAGATGCATTATATACTGATACTGTTATCGAACTAATGCAATTTACAATAGAAGTGGTACTTAACTTAGAAGGTTGTCTTTTGAGTAGTATTAGAATAGGAAGATTTGAATAGAATTCACAGCTTATTGTTTGATGCAATAGTTGGAATTCTTACTGCACAGAACACAGGAATTCAGGCCAGGGAGTTAGCTCAGTGGTTCCAGCGCCTGTTTTGCAAGCGAAAGAACCCGAGTTCGATCCCCAGTAACCACATACCATACTGGGTGTGGAGACTCATGCCCAGCTGCAAATACCACAGTGCCGGGCGTGGTGGCTCACACCTGTAATCCCAGCATTAGGGAGGCAGAGGCAGGAGGATTGCTGTGATGTGAGTTGGAGGCTGAGCTCAGGGCCAGCCTGAACCACAAAGCGAGACCCTGTCTCAAAAAACCTAAAACCAAACCAAAACAAAACAAAACAAAAAAACACAGGAATTCATAACTTATTGGTTACTTTGAATACTTAAACTCTAGGGATTTGGGTTTTGTCAGTTTTCCATATTTATGGTATGTTTAAATTCAAGTGAGATAGGGCAAGTTGGAAAGATAAAATGGTATATGTAAACTTGAATGTTGCCACGTGTAGTTGGCCAGAAATACAAGTGATTTGGTTGCCACTGGAATGTGTCTCCAAAGGTTCATGTGTGGGAAGCCTGGTCCTGTGTGGTGGTGTTAAGGTGGAGGAATGTTGAAGAAGGAGGTGGTTAGACCACGAGAACAACACCCCCAATAGATTACTACCTACAGTTTTCACTCTTGTAGAACTAAGTTAGTATTATGAGGACAGATTATTAAATAGGACACTTACCTCAGTGTACTTGGCCTCTTTCGTACCCAGCTATGTGGTGACACACCCAGGGGACCCTCATTAGGATGGCACCATGCTGTTTAAACCCTCCACCCACCCGAATTTGGACCTAGATAAACTTATTTTTTTTATAAGTTATCTGGCATCAGGTATTTTGAGATAATAACACAAAACAAGCTAAGAGACTTATGAATCACTAGTCATATTGTCTATGAAGAAGTACCAGTCAAACTCATGCTTCTTCATCTCTAGCATGGACAGGAATGTTTTAGGGTTTTGGGAAAAGCAAAATGCTGATTTAGCAATCCTGTGCTGAGACCAGGGTTCTGCATTTCTAACAAGACCTCCAGTGACATCAATAACTGTTGGTTCCTATCGGTCCTGAGATGACATTGTGGGTGTTAAGGATGTAAACGACCAGAGAGGAAATGCTGTAGATGAGTCCTTTCTATCTCAAGTGTACTTTTAAACAAATGAAATATTTGGTACCTAATGACAGTATGACTCACCACTGAAAAAAATCCTGAGGACAGGAAGTGCTGTATGTGACATGCTCATTCTTTGAATAACATCCTCAGGTTGCCTGAGAAGTAATATGAAAAGAAAAGAGATTGTGGATCCAGTCTAAGATTAAGAGGAACAGGTCAAGATTAAGGGATTGTGGAAACAGGCTAGGAATACAGAAATCCCCCGGAAGGGTATTTACCACTGCCACCAGGGGGCGCCCCTCCACAGTCTTTCCCTGCCTGGAGCACTGAGTGGCTGGCACCCGCGGGAGTGGGGGGGGGGTTGGGGGGGAGGGGACATGAGGTCAGGAAATGAGCCAGCGCTGCAGGAGAGGGTGCACTCAGTGCCCTCAGGTCTCTCTGGTGAGGAGGACTTAGCGATGGCTCATGTGTTTACAGTTCTCGGGTCATTAGACTGGACAGCTGAACTGGACTGGAATTAGAGCGGATTCTGCAGTCCGATATGATTCATTTGCTGGGATTCTCCTCCGGATAACACAGGGGGCTGGTGTTTCCTTGGAAAGTTCTGTGTTTTCAAAGTCTGTCCTTGCTGCAAATGTCCAACTGAAGAAGGTTTATCAGATCTTTCTTTCATCATCTGTACGGAGATTGAGGCACAGGGAAAGGGGAGCACAGCCGAGGGGTCTGAGTCCAGTCTTCTGCTGCAGCCAGCTCTGCTGAGCCCAGGAAAGGAGCCTGTGGCACTGAGCCGCAGGCTCAGGGCCAGGAGGCAGCACCTTGGACGGCAGGCCTGGAGGCCCACAGGCTCACTGGCCCAGGTCACACCCCAGCCTCTCCCACAAGTCAGCTGTCGGCAGCGCTGCACACAATCAGGCTCCTCTTCGTCATCTTTATTTTTTAAATTGAAAAGTGGTACATACTGATGGGACACAAACAATTTCAAAAACTACAATAGACTTAAATAAACGGGGAACCCCTCTTGACTCCTTGCTCTCTACCCAAGTCTTACAATCCCACCTCCAGGGGAACCCATTGGTGACTGTTTTAAAAGTCTCAGAGGAAAAAAAAAATTGTAATTTGAAGAGTTTGTTTATATACAGAGATACAGATATAGATGTGGGGAGAGAGAACATGAGAGGGAGAGGTGAGTTTCCTGAACTTCACAAAGAGGGTTACTCAATTCATAGCATTTTTAAAAAAATTTAAGGTATATCATGATCTAGTAAGTTGAGAGCCTAAAATTTTACAAATTTTAAAAACGTTATATTGCAGTGACCTATGCATACCTGTGTTTATAAGAGAACAACTCAACTAAGTCTTGGAAGTGGCCTCTATGTCCAGCAACAGAGGTATGGATAAAGAACATGTGGGTTTATACACAATGGAAATCTACTGAGCTATGCAAAAATATAATCTTGAGGTTTTTTGTAGGTAAATGGATATATCTTGAGACCACAGGGCTGAGTGAAATAAATCAGGCACACAAGCTTAACTATCAGATGTTTTGTTTTATATAAGAAATCCAGGGCCGGGGATATAGCTCAGTGGTTCTGGTGCCTGTCTTGCAAGCACAAGGGCCCAAATTAGATCCCCGGTAACCACATACTGTACTGGGTGTGGAGACTCACACCCAGCAGCAATCAGTACCACATACCACAGTACCGGGCATGGTGGCTCACGCCTGTAATCCCAGCACTCGGGAGGCAGAGGCAGGAGGATTGCTGTGATGTGAGTTTGAGGCTGAGCTCAGGGCCAGCCTGAACCACAAAGTGAGACCCTGTCTGAAAAAAACCTAAACAACAACAACAACGACCCCCCCAAAGAAATCCAAAATCCAAATAAAGAGCAAAATAAAAGCTAAGTGGGGGAAATAGGGCCATAGACCTTTTTCAAATGGGACGAGGGTGAGTAGGCGTAGGGTGGGGGAAGGGAAGGAAAGGAAAGAGAATGAAAAGGAATTAGAATGTGTTATGTACAAGTACCAGTTCCACACTGGGGATATGATCATTAGGTATTGCACACTGTACTAATAAAAATAAAAATTGGAGGAAAAAATCAATTTATTATTTTCAAAAAGAGTTAAAAGATTTTTACCTTGATTAAAACCATGGAATTTCTAAGCCTATCATGAACAAAATATGTGAACACAGACAAGCCCCCCCCACCCCTGGCCTTCCTAGGCTCCTCCATCACGCGAGTCTTGCTCACCCAGGTGGAGGTGAGCACAGCAGTCAGAGGAGTTTGAGGGCTTTCTTTATGGATGATACTGATAATACAAGCAAATTGCTCATATATGAATTTTTAACTTTGCCTTCTGAGCATAAAAAATTTATGCTATTATTTCTGTAACTCTGAATTATGTTTTACAGAAGTCACTTTTGAAAAAAAAGCCAGTATTTAGTCAGGCATAGTGGCACACACTTGTAATCTCAGCACTCGGGGAGGCTGAGGCAGCAGGACTGCCACTAGTTAGAGGCCAGCCTTGGCTAAATAGTGAGTTCAAGGCCAACGTGAACAAGAGAGACCCTGTCTCGAAGAAACAAAAGCAAAAACAAAAACAAAAAAAGTACTCAGGCAAAACCAGAGATCTAGAAATATCTAGAGGATGTATTATGTACTCTGTATTTCCTCAAAACAAGTCAGTTGAAAATATTGACAAATAAGAACCAAGTGCTACACTTTCCCTTTTTAGATTGCTTCTCCCACTCCAGGATTCACCCAAAACACATGCCAACTTACTCTTTTCTCAAGAACAACAGATCTCAAACCTCAACGTGCAAGATCCCCTGGGAGCTGGCGGACAGTGCAGTGTTGTCGGTCTCCTATCCCATGTGCTGGTGCTGGGAGGGAGGTCTCTGCAGCTACCTTTCCTGCTCATCAATAGCAGAGGAAACTGACCATCAGACCAGCACTCATCTTTCCAGATGGTACTTGCTCTACTTTCTGCTCCTTTATGAGACAACGGGTGGAAAGACTACTTGGAAGAGGGACTGAACTGCCTCTTTCCATTACAGGCTGCCTCAAAGGTCTCTGCTTGGAGTGGGAATGCCTCTAGCTTGTCAGTGTCCCCTTCATCCTGCAGCCATAACCCCCCATACCTTGGCCTCCCCTTAAGTGGCAAAACCGGTTTGTAAAGCAGCCCAGGATTATTTCGATTCCTTATTAAACCGGCCACTCTGGGAGGTCATTCATTTGTCTCTGATCCAGATGCAAGGGTTTGATTGCTCTTGGCTTACACTAAACTTGGAAGAGAACTGAAACGTGAAGTAGAAAGAAACACACACCTATACCGAACTATAAAGAGGAATCCCAGCCGCACATGCTGGTGTGCATGCGGGGCCAAAGCAGCCGCTATTTATCTGCAGGTCAAGGATGGACAACTGGGCCCTAGCAGGAGCGGGGAGGGAAGAGTTAGGCTGAGACAGGATTGCCGGGAGCTGACTGGTGCGAGGAGACTGAGGCGGGGGTGGGGGGTGGGGAGTAGGAAGTGTTCCGTGTGTCTTGATTGGGAGCTCCATCGGTCGGATGTGGACATATCCAGAGTCACCGAGCTGAACGTGTGAGCTACGCAGTTGTGCTCTATGCATATTATAGCTCAGTAAATATTTTAGAATATAGCCAGGAATGTGACATTAGAAAAAAAAAATCTGTCATGTCCATGCAGGGAGTCAAAAATCACTAAATAAATTCAAATGGTCAGATGCAAGAAAATTAAAACTAGGAACTATGGGGCTGGGGATTTAGCTCAGTGGTTCCGGCGCCTGTCTTGCAAGTGCAAGGACCTGGATTTGATCCCTGGAAAACAAATACTATACTGAGTGTGGAGACTCACACCCAGCAGCAATCAGTACCATATACTACAGTGCCGGGTTTGGTGGCTCATATCTGTAATCCCAGCACTCAGGAGGCAGAGGCAGGAGGATCACTGTGATGTGAGTTTGAGGCTGAGCTCAGGGCCAGCCTGAACTACAAAGTGAGACCCTGTCTTAAACAAAACAAAACAAAACAAAACAAAAAAACTAGGAACTATTATGAGATGAGTGCTTTCTTCAAATGCAGTCATAACCTGCACATCTAAACTAACTCGCTGCTTCCTTGTAGTGCATTCAAAGGACTTAGGATGTGGAGTGTGGACTCGCTGCGGAACAGGGACAGGGTTTTTGTCCTGTCAAATGCATCTAAAGAAATAGTCTAAAGGGCCTGCGATAACCACAGGGCCAGGACAGGAGCTTGTTTGGTGTCCGACACTAAGGTGGGGTTTGTGCAGACCTCTGTGAAGACTGACTGTGTGCAAGGGACTCACCTGGAGGTGAAGAGCACCCTTCGGCACCACTGATATGATGACTTCTGAGACTATGCTGGGGATGACTGACAGGAGTCCTGGCAGGGCAAGCAGCAGCCTGTGAGTTCTGTCCCAGGAACGGTCTGTGGAAGGAGCGTTCCCTTCCATCCTCTCACCTGCCAGGGCTGCTCTGACTGCGCCTAACAGCTTCCCCACAGACAGCCCTTATCTGCTTGGTTCCCGTCTTATAGAGCAGCCATGTGTCTTCTGTGGTTTTTCGCTCCTCATCCCTGGTCCCGTCTAAAGCAGTGGCCTGGCTTGTGTGACACACTAACAGAATTTGGTGTTATGGATAATACCTCATTTTGTGGTGGAAACTGCTGTCCAGGCTGTGCACCGTGGCAGGCGTGGCAGGTGGGAGCTCTGAGGAGACCAGGGGCAGCTCAGGAAGGGCTCCACCGGCATACAGAGGCTCGGACAGTGCTGCGTTCTCAGGCCCTTTGGACTTCGGTTACAAAGGCAAGGCTGGGGAAAAGAGGAGCCATCAGTACTCCACATCAAGCCCCACAACATTTCTACAGGAGGTGGAAACTGATAATGAGGCAAGAACGGTAAGCCCAGCACCCAGCCAACTGTAGAGGTGCCCTTCAAATACCCTGTGTTGTTCCTTCAAGGCCAAAGTACTTCTCCTGAGGGGTGACCAGACTTTCTCTAATCTTCACTGGAATCTTCTTCTTAAGGGGACCTGCACCCCTGTTGACCAAATTCACACAGATGGAGGAATAAGTCAATAGCTGTCTCAGGACCCAGAAAGATCCCGAGAGGGGAAGCTCTCATGCTCACAGTGTTCCTTCTGGCTCCTGCTTCCTGCGTCCAAAATCCAGGCTCTGGCAGCAAGCATCTCCGACTGCAGGTGGGGCAGAAGCACGGATTCCCTTGGGGAGGCCCCTCAGGCGGGACTCTACTCCAGTGCCCACGGTTCGTGGGCCGCTGCCACGCACATCTGCCTGAAGGGGGCGCTGTAGATACCTGCAGAGGCATCGCGGCATGAGGGGGCCAATGTGAAGAGAACATCAGGGTTAGGGCTGTTAAGGCTGGGGACGCTTGTTCCCTGGGTGACAGCTGGCTGCTCAGGATCCTTCTGCTTTTTCTGCCTTAAGCCCCCGCCGCTAAAAAAACCTGTCATGGTAGCAACTCAGAGATACCTCTGCAGGCCACTGGCCTCACTCCCAGGTAACTGAGTGTGCTCTTGGGTCCTCCTCCATTCCCCCAGCCCCCCAGTTCCTGTGCCTGTGGCACTTTTTCTCTGGATAAAGTGTTCATCCCCTCCACTAGAAAACGCTACTGGATAGTCTTTCCTTGTCAGCCGATTCGTTTTGGGTGCCTATACTTGCTTTCTTGTCTCTGGACTCTTGGTGGAGGTGACACAGGACAGTTCCCATGGGTTCGCCAGCCTGGGTGTCCTCATCTGTGCTTGAGTCTTCCTCGTATCTGGTGACCCTGAGCAAAGGGACATCACTCTGGCACTAGGGAAGGGTGCTCTGTGCCTCTGGAAGGACAGAAGTTAAGTGTACGGTACACACAGGAAGCAAGTCCTCTACTCTTGCTGGGTGGAATGGGAAGAAAACCATCTGTTGGCCCCTTCCGTGTCCTCACTGTCCCCAGCTGCTGTCCAGGACATCTGGGAGGCTGTGGGGCAGTAGGTCACCCGTACTTGGGGACACATTCTGACCTCAGGTCTGGGAAACCTGCACAGAGGTTGTCCGGTCCCTGCTAGAGCTCTCCCTAGAGCCAGGAGCCAGATCCCCGATAGGATGAGATTCCCCAGTGGTCACCCAGACACCAGAAGTTCCTTTCTGAACAAGACCTTTTTTTCGGACCTATCACAAGGGCTCCTCAAGGCCATACGTGTTATCCAGCCAGCCGCCCTGCGCTGGGGCACCTGGAAGGACCAGGAGGGACAGTGCCTGGGAGGACAGAGCACCTTCTGGGGACAGGGAGAGCCTGCAGGTCTCTAGGGCACCCACCCTTGGAGGCAGGAGGACGACTGGGAATCATAGGATGCGCGGCCCAGGGCGCTAACCTCAGGGCGGACAGGTTGTGCTCTCCTCCCTAGGTTGGCCAGAGACCCTCAGGGAACCTCCCTTGAGGACCACGCTAGCGGCCACTGCCCTCAGCCACAGCCCTGAGCTCGGTCCAGCGCACCAGATGCCAAGTGTGAGCCTGGGCCAGAGAGGAGCGCCAGGACACCCCCGGGGAGCCAAAAGCCTGGCGCGCAGGGGGATCCCCACAAGGGGGCAGAGGGGAACCCCGGAGGCCGGCGGGAGGAGCTCCGGCGCAGGCGGCCAAGCGTCTACTCGCGGAGCCCAGATCTGGGCCGCGGGTGGGAGGGGGCTGACGAGACCTTCGGTTTCTCTCAAAGTTTCGGGCAAATCCTTCTCGGTGGACATCTGGCTTCCGCGCCGGAGTGTGCGCGTCCCGAACGGGGCCCCTGCGCCGCCCCCTTCCTCGGGCACGGGAGGCCTGCGGGATCGCGCGCGGGGCCGCGGCCCGGGCACTGCCCCCCGCCCGTGCGCCCCCGCCGCCCACCGAGCGCGAGCGGCCGAGCTCGCGCGCTCAGCCCGCCCGCTGCTCGGCGCCCGGCGCTCCCGGCCCCGCGCGCGGACCGTGGGGCAGGCGGAGGCCAGGCGCCGCGGTCGCGCAGCCCCGCGAGGCCGGAGTCCCCGCCGCTCCCGCCGCCCCTCAGTTCTAGTCCCCCTCCTCCCGCCGCCGCCCCAGGCCGAGCACCGGCGCCGAGCGTGGGAGCCATGGCGCGCGCGGAGGCGGCGCGGAACCCCGAGCGCAGGGAGGCGGCGGCGCGGGCGCGCGGCAAGCGGGAGGCGGAGGCGGAGGAGGCGGAGGAGGCGGAGGAGGGCGGGGAGGAGGCACCGGGCGGTGGCGGCGAGGGCGACGGCCGCGAGCAGGGCGCGCCGGGGGAGGCGGCGGCGGCCGAGAGGGCGCGCGGCGAGGACGAGGACGCGCGGGTGCCGCGCGCAGGGCTGCCTCTCTCCGCCGTCCCCGCCGCGGCCGCTCGAGACAGCAGGCGCCGCCGCCGCCTGAGCAGGAGGAGGAGGAGGAGGATGCCGCCGGGCAGCGAGGACCGCGCGCGCCCGGGTCGCCGCCGCCGCCGCGGGGACCTTCTGCTGAGCCAGCTGTGCTTCCTGGCCTCGGTGGCGCTGCTGCTCTGGTCGCTGTCGAGCCTGCGGGAGCGGAAGGGTGAGTGCGCGGTCCGGGGGCCCGGGGGCTGCGGGGCTGCGGGAGCACCTCGGAGGGGGGCCGGGTGGGGGACCCGAGCCTCGGTGCCCTCGCGGGTCGGAGGAGCCCCGAGTGCCGCGCGGAGAAGCGGGCGGGCTGGGGCTCCCGCTGCGCTGGGAACCTCTACCTGTCTGCGCCCTGAGTGGGTCTCCCTTTCCCTCAGGCTGGAGGGTCTTGAGGTGATGGTGCAGGGGACACTTAGCCAGCACACCCCCCCTCCCCCCGCCAGGAGCGAAGTTGTGAGGCTGGGATGCAGCACCTGTGCAGGTAACCACCTGTGCACTTCGGTGTGAAAGGCTGGTGACCGGGTGACACTTAGTTCCCGTGTGTTGTCCCTGTGGAACAAACGTTGTGGGTGTGTTAGAAAGCTCCTTGCCCTCTGCCTTCCCTGAACAGGTGTCCGGAACTTCGGGTGGGAAAAAAAGTGTGAGGCAGAGCAGCACGGGTATAGCACGGGCTTGTTCTGAAAGTGCCTGAGCAGAGAGCCGGGAAGACCTGGACCGCGTGCCTGGCGCTTGGCCGGACTCGCTTCGGTGCACAGGATGACTGGGACCGGGCCGCCCGTCACTTAGCCGCTCGGTCCGCTCAGGGGCCGGTCCTCTCCCTGCTCTTTCACACACAACTCGACTCTTATCTTTGCCCTTGGCCTTTCCAGAGCTGAAACAGACCTTGTGCAGAAATGTGTTCAGAGCCGTTGTCTGCTAAGAGCAATTCAGATTCGGAGTGCAGCTAAGAGCCACGGGAAGATTGTAAAATGGTTTTCTTTCTATCCGGCCTTCCAAAGGGCCAGGGTTTGTGGGGAATCAGCTACATCCACGGTGAGGAAAAGCAGTTGTACTGTCTGCCCTGGCGTTCGGAGGAACATCCATCCAACGCAAGGTGTTGTGATGTGCAGAACAGAGACATTTTAATTCTGGTGGTGACATATTTAAAGGTGCCATCAATCAGAGGAGGGATCCCCTCACACTGGTCACTGCTGAACCTCACAGTGGAACTGGACGGTCCTTCGGGTCTTCCCAGACCTCTCCACAGACTTCATCATATATGGTAATGAGACAGAGGCGGTGCTGGTCCTCAGCAAAGCCCCAGGCAGGCTCCTTTCTCTCCGGGGCTCCTGGATCCCTCATCCTCGGACCAGAGCTGTGACATGAGGAGGGGCGTGTGTCTAGGTGGGAAGCAGGACCTTACTCCAAGGGCAGACTTGGGCCCACCAGGCAGCTGGCTGATGGTGGGGGCTTGCTAGGAGGGCTCTCCGTGTTCCTGAGCAGAGAGCCCCACAGTGGACGATACCTGCTGTCTCGGGGCAGCGGGGGGATTTATCAAGCGCGCTGGGCTCCAAGGTTCCCCACCCCTTTCTGGATATAAAAGACATCTTTCTGGTTGGAGATGGTCACCCGTCAGTAAAGAAAGTCAGTGGTAGGGGGGCTGCTGCCTCTTTCTGGGAAGATAGGTCTTCCTGCCTGGGGGCAAGGGAGTGTCAGACACTCCGCAAACTTGAAGGTGATGAAACTGTCATTTTGAAATGATATCCCTGGCAGGGGCAGGCTGCCACCTGTGCCTGTTCAGGTGCCACTGATGCATCTGTAGGTCCATAGCATATCCCTTTCTTCCATCCCCGCTGCTGGTATTTATATTCTCTTCTTCCTTGCCTCCTACTTCCCATCATTGTCCAGTTTAGGAGAATTCCTGGCCAGTACCTGGAAGATCTAACAGGGAAAGGCCATGTGCTGAGAAGGATGGCTACCAGCCTCAGTTTCCCCCTCGTGCCTTGCTCATTGAGATTAAATCTCTGATCATTCTGTTAGATGTCAACGATTTCCATACATGATGTACAGCAGCCTTTTGCAGCAAGGCCAGTTCTCAAGATAATTTTTAGCAGATTAATGCATGTGAATCTGCAAATGATGACATTTCCCCTCTGCTTGGGAAATAGTTATTCATCTCACATAAACATTCGGAATGTGACTCTTATGCTGGAAACTTGGGGCCACTGAACTTAGCGATCCTTTCAGTATGGTAAAAAGTTCGAAATTTAGCTTTGTTTTCAAGACACCGTGACAGAGAGGCTGAGTGATCGGCTTAAAGTCACACAGCAGTTGAGGGATAGAGGAAAAAAATTAACCTGAGGTTAGGCGCTTTGTTCCCATCTCTGTTTCCTGGTATTTGTGACATTGTCTAGCTTTGTAATATTTAGATAACTCCAGGGGGTACCCTTGTAATGATCAAAGATAACATTTTTATTTATTCATCGTAAAAGCCATGCAGTGATTACTAAAGATAACTTCTCAGAAGCTTGTTTTCCAACCCATATCGGCCTTTCCTTTCTTTTATTCCTGTTAAAAGGACAGTTCTTGTACCAAACCAAATAGAGATGTGTGTCAGTTATGCTATATACTGTTGTCTAACAGTTCCAATCACATGGAATAGGAAATCCATTTCTTGGCATCTCACCAAACTCAGATTGGGTTATATACAGAAAAGATTTTCGGTATTAGTTTTCCTGCCATATAAGAAAGAATCTGTATTGACATTTTCTGCTGAGTTGGAACATGAGGGTTGTTTAATTTAGATCAGAAAGGGTTAGTGCTGGAATCAAGAAAAATCTTACTTCTGGGGACCGGAGAGTTAGCTCGGTGGTTCTGGTGCCTGTCTTGCAAGCGCAAGGACCCAGGTTCGATCCCCAGCAACCACATACAATACTGGGTGTGGAGACTCATGCCCAGGAGCAACCAGTACCACATACCACAGTGCCGGGTGTGGTGGCTCATGCCTGTAATCCCAGCACTCAGGAGGCAGAGGCAGGAGGATTGCTGTGATGTGAGTTGGAGGCTGAGCTCAGGGCCAGCCTGAACCACAAAAGCGAGACCCTGTCTCAAAAAACCTAAAAAAAGAAAAAAAAAATCTTCTGACAACAACAAAAGCCACACTAATAATTAGAATTTGGTGGGCTCTGAAGCACCTGGCACTGTGCTAATTACACCTTATTTGCATTGCCTTGTTTTCGCTGCAACTGCTGTATCCCAAAGTGTGGGCTTTTGGCGCTGGTAAAAGGCAAGCCCGGGTGTATGTGGGGGGCTGTTCAGTTGTCATGAGTTGAAGGTCTCATTTTGATCTGTTTTCAGAGCCTCTTGTCATAAGGTGTTAAATTTGCAAATGAGGGCATTCTTTTATTTTTGCTTGGGAATTAGATTGTTTTTGTATGTATGAAGTTGTTTAAACTGTTTAATTTTTCTGGGATGTAAATTACCTGGCTATTGTTTTCCAGGACTGGTATGGATAGAGCCTAGGGTTCGGAGGAATTCCACACATCCTCTCCAAAAGTCCTCAGCAGGGTGAACAGTAACTAAGAAAGAAAACACACGCACACATACATATACACTTGTTGTGGTGCTTTCTGTGCCAGCTACTATTGCTGTGTAACAAGTCATCCCAAAACTCAGTGGTATGAAACAGCCACTAATTTCTGCTCCTGGATACTTCAGGTCAGGCACTGAGAGGGGTGTCTTGGCAATGGCTCTGGTCCACTGCATTATGTCAGGGGCCTTAGCTGGAAAGGCTGTAGGGCTGGGCGTCTTGACAGCTGGATCCAGAATCATCTGAGCCAACATTACTCCCATGTCTGGGGTTGAGATGGATGTTGGCCCAGGCTGACATGTGGCCTCTCCATGTGGCCTCTCCACGTGGTCTGTCCATGTGGCTCAGTTTGAACTTCCTCAGAGCATGGCAGCTGGGTTCCTAGAACAAGAGTCCTGAGAGAACAAGGCCCAAGGTCATGGTATTTTTATGTCCTAGCCTCAGAAGCTACATGGTGCTACTTTCCCTGTCTTTCCTAGTCAAGGTGGTGATCAATGCCAGTTTAGGTTTGCAGCCTAGCACATAGGACTGTCCCTGTGTCTCAGAGGAGCATGGGGTCACTTAGCCAAAGGGCACACATGCTGGGAGACAGGGTTGTGGCTATCTGTGGAAATCTCAGGACCTGAAAGGACCATGGCTTAGGGGTGACTGGAGACATGTAGCAGGTGGTAGATGGTAAGATGTGTGCGTATGTACATTCAGGCACTTATGTATTTGAACACATTCTCCTCCCACACACACAGGTGTTTGCTGCTGCTTTTGAAATGTTTTCTAGTCCTGAAAATATTGCTGTTCAACTTTTATGGCATGGGGCCTACAGGTGATGCTTGGAGACGGGGTCCATTGGAGGTGTGGACTGCGGATTCACACTGCAGATATGAGAGCCCCCTCTTGCCCTGGTAGTGCCCATATTCAGAAGTCTTAGAGCAAGGCCTGCTGGGCCTCGACCTCATGCCCCTGCTCCTCATGCTCCCTTTTCTGAACCTCACTCTGGTCTTCCTTTTGCTTTGCAGTGGGGGACACATCAGGCCATGTGCTGGTCCCATGGCTGATTGGTCCTTTGTTTGGCAAGTTAATCCTTCACATTTGCTGGTAGTCTTTCACATCAGAGCCCATGAGCGTCTTGAAGAGGTACTCGAGCTGCTCTCCATATACACTGTATTTTCTCCTTGTGCATTTATCATGGGTGGCAATTGTGTATGTATTCAGTGCTGCTGTGAATGGCATTCCTCTTCTTGCAGTCAGGGCTCCAGGAGGCCAAGGACCCTGTGAACTGTCCTCACCTCTGTCACCCCTTCACCTAGCCCACTGCTTATCTGCTTTTCCAAAGAAACTCAACCTGTATTTGGT
This sequence comes from Petromus typicus, assembly GCA_004026965.1. Taxonomy (NCBI): domain Eukaryota; kingdom Metazoa; phylum Chordata; class Mammalia; order Rodentia; family Petromuridae; genus Petromus; species Petromus typicus. The sequence goes on from PVIR01013782.1 coordinate 18,000, forward strand.
AAGTATACAGATACATTTTTTTAAAAGTTTTGGTTCTTTTTAACCCTTTTGAAACTATCCCACACGCTATATACCAAACTATGAGACTGAGAGACAAGCTTCTGCATTACTTTTAGACTTTTACTTTTCCAGTATTCAAAGCCAATAAGAAAGAGTAAAAAGTTTGTTAACTAAAAAAGCTATTTTAATTTTTCTGTCTGTCTGTCTATCTATCTGTCTATCTGGAGCTGAACTCAGGGCTTTTGCACAAGGTACATCTTCAGCCCTTTTTTATTCATTTTGAGATGGGCTTTTGCTAAGCAGTCCAGGCTGGAGTGGAACTTGTGACCTTCCTTCTTCAGCTTCCCAGAGTGCTGAGATCACTGGCATCGGCTGCCGTGCCTGGCTTGATCTCTTGATTACTCTAGTATAGTGCCTGTGATAAGAATCTGCTGTCACATGTTAGGACCTCATTAACTGGCACATACTATTTCAGAATCTATAATTCTGCTCCCAGTTCCTCCAGTCAGATGTTGCTACTTACCCTCCCTGGGCCAGCACTGAACTGAAGAGGGAGGCTGTGCCCTTCTGGTGTCCACTGGTGAAGTGGTGGGATTTGAACCCAGGCCTGCCTGTCAGAGTTGCATGCCATTGCATTTTGCAGCTAAGGATGAGGAGGCTGTGAATAAGAGTTGAGGAATCACCCTGCCTTTTCCAGTTACCCAAGGAGTACAGCAGCGACAGAAGGTTGGTTTCCCAAAAGTGGTATTTTAGAAACATTGCTTTTCAACCTTTTCTATTTTCTGCACAAACATATATAGATGTGTCTCTTCCCTCCTGGCTTTTCTTAGCTGCTCATCAACCCAGATTTTCTCAAAGATTTCCTCTACTTGTGAGCTTTGGATCCTTGTGGGGAGATTTTTTTACCCTGGAGGGTTGGCAAAGCCAACAGAATTGCAAAACCAGCTATTTGCTGAGAATTCCGAGGCCTGGTGGAAGCTGGCTGATAGGACAAGGTTTTGGCAACTTTCTTTTTCTGCAAGAAAATTTCTTTTTCCTTGAGAAAAATAAATATCTTTTTTGGTCTAAAGACTTCTCTGTGGGGAAACTGAGGAATGGGGAATTTAGAAAATGTCCCTGGAGTTATAAACCTTGTGTTGCCAGAAAGACTGAGTTTTTCCAGGCGATTCCTCCATCTCTTTCTGCAGAGCTTCTTGGAAATTGTTTTTACTTGTTGCTTGTAATGGTGTCAAACAAGATGTTTTCCTGTAGGATTTGGTGATTTGGATTTTAAGGGCTCAGGTAGAGGAAGGTTTCTCCACAAGCCCCGTGGTGATGCACCCCTCGCATCTCTTAGGACTCTGTCGGCTCTTTCTGTTTCTCCTCTTCTGGCCTGATGGGCAAGGGAGATGTTGGTCCCAGGAACGTCACTGTTCTTTGCTGGCCCACCCCCTATAAACTGTCCCTTTATGGACACCCAGGAGAGAGATCTGCCTGGATCCCAAGTGCCAGATTCCTGTGTCCACATACTTGTTGATCCCGTGGCAGGCTTTTTGTCAGTTGCAGTGTGACTGTGGTACTGTGAAAGACATGAGTGTGCCCATCTGTATGGCTTTGTGAGAACAGGAGCATTGAACAGCTACTTTTCAGGCATCGTGAAAGATACTGGTAACAATGCAGTATGACATGGGGGTGGTCGTGATAGTCAGGAGAAGCAGAAACCTGAAAAATAAAAGGAACGAGACTGCTCAACAGTGGGAACAAGAATGGCAAATGTAGATACATGGGCAAAAGATACAGGCAGGCAGTTTACAAAAACAACTGCAAGTGATCAGTAGACATGCGGAAAACTTGAACGTTAGAGCCTGTGTCACTTCTGGAGCTGCCCCCCCACTAGAAGCTGCTTTTTAGAATCACAATACCCAAGAGTACTTCCTGCCTGCCTATAGCCATTTCCCGGGAGAGTGTGAATGAATAAAGTCATGACCTGTCTGGGGAATTTCTCCTTTGCAACTTCTGCAACATTTGCAACATTTTCAATTTCTCTTTTATGTTTTTGCATTGTTTGATCTTAGCTGAAATCTTTTTCACTTCAGCAAGCTGAACTGCCACTGAAATTTGACTCTGTGAAGGACAGCAAAGAACAAAGAGGGTGAGAAGGGGCACGGGTGACCAGAGAGGCAGGTGTCACAGAATGACATCAGGAAGTCGATAATGGCACTTTTCAGACAGAACACAAAACCTTCATTTTTGGATATTTTGAGTTTTGTGAACTAGTGAAATGTCTAGTTGACAGTTAAAAATCAAGATTATCAGGAGTTGTAGCTATAGATGAGATTTGTTAGTGATTTCCACAGGGTGAAAATTGGATCTTCGGTGAGCCTGGTGGTTGTTATCTTCTCTGCAAGTTATCATCACCAGGAACTTTGAATCCCACCCTGAGAGGTTCTGATGTACAGGTCCAGGGTGTACAGTGGGCACTTGGGTTTTTACAGAGTGCTATAGATGGTACCAATTGGCAGCAAGGTTGAGCACCACTGGTTAGACTAATGTTCCCTGTTTCACTTGTCTCAGGCACATAAATACTCTTTGTCCCTGAGCTGCGACATGCATTGTGCTTTATTTTCCTGCCTCAAACATAGATCAGTATTTGTCTACTAAGTTTTCTAGGCCTTTTCCATAATTTAAGCCCAAAATTTCCTCCACCGGCCTCGCTCTCCTCTTACTTTGTATAATGTCATCAAGTATCCTTTCTAGTTTTCTTCTGAAGAAATTTTTATCAGATTCTCCCAGGCTCTCCTTGTCTGGACAGGCTGAGGGCAGAGCCTGCTGCCCAACTGCCCTCTGGTGCCCTTCCTTCCATTTGGTACTGTGTATTTCTTTCTTCCCTTCTCTTGAAATCCCTGCTTCTTGGAAACCTTGGGTGCCTCTTTTTTGGCTTATTCTTGAATTTGTGATACACATTTTCGAGGGTCACACATTCCAAGTGGCTGCTGTGGTAGTGAGCATGGGAGGTAAGATGTGAGGCCTGGTGTGTTTGAAAGTAATAACCCTTTCACTGCCTCTTATGGTGAGGGAGCTGGTTTGGGTCAGGGATTCAGGTTGAGCCACACTTCCCTGGGACTTTGAAAGCAGTGTTTGGACGTCTTCCGCCTTTCGGTGACCAAGTCTGGTGGTGTGGTAGCTTTTAATTGTGCATAGAATCTGTTTTCTCCCTTGAAAAGCCGGTGTGTTATTTGCTTTGCTCCTAAAGTGCTATTTGCTTCTGAAGTCAAGACACAGACAGTTTCATGCCTGGTGTGGGTCTGTGTTCATCCGTTTTCCTGGATCATTCACCCAGTTCTTTGAATCTGGAAGCAAATGTCTTCCAGGTGGGAGAACTTGCCTTTTGTTGATTTCCTTCTCCTCTGTTCTTGCCTCTGTCTTTTTGGGTGGTCTATTATTTGCATGTTTGACTTCCTGAATTGATCTCCTCATTTTCTTATTTCTTCCAATTTCTTTCATCCTTTTGCTCTGATTCCTCTAGATTTTCTTAACCGTATCTTCCGGCTGTCACACTGAGCTTTTATGTGCTACTGTCATATTTTCAATTTCCAAGAGCTCTTTTTTCTTCTGCAAGTTATTTTTAATAGCATTCTGTTCTGCTCCATCGATACAATATCATCTCTTTTATCTCAGAATATACACACAGTGGTCCTTGAAGTTTTCTTTGCCCTTTGTGGAATTTTTTTCCAGGTTACTGCTCTTCATTTTTTTTTTATACCATGGGCATTGCAGATGTCAGGGCACCTCCAACACCTTTCATGGGCTCCTAGCTGAGAGCCATTGCACCATGGTTGGTATCATGAAGGAAGGTCTTGTTGGTTGCCTGTGTCTCTGGAAGAGGATCTCATGGGGCAGTTTCATGGGGCAATGATGTCTCATGTCTCTTGTTTTCTGTTTAAATCAAAGTTGATCACATTTCTCAGAGTAGAGACACCTGGTGTCCTGCCTAAAGGGGAAAGGCCTGTCACTTCTGGATGCGAGGAAGCTGGGGCTGGGTCAGATTGGTTCAGCAAAAATTCTTTCCTTGACGCAAGGGGTATTCACTCATCCCAGCTGTGAATATAAAGGGGTTGAATAATTTGTTTGGACACATAGCAAGACATCCCGAGGTATTTAAGTCAGCCTGTCTGCCTGCCTCCCTTCTTCCTTTCTTTCCCTTTTCTTTTAGTTACTTTACACAGGGAACTGGTAGGAGTGGCTGCTTCCTGGGATTCCTAATGTCAGGGTTAGGTGGAAGGCTAAATCTTCACCACATCAGTGTTTTAAGTTTCATTTGAAGAACTGCAGATTTACATGTGTATGCAAGAAGTAACACAGAGACACCATGGAGCATTCTTTCTAGTTTCTTCCAGTGGTGACATTTTGCAAAGCTATGGTGTGATATCATCAGCAAGATTATAACATTGATGTAAACCACCCATCTTATTCAGATTCCTCAAGTTTTACTTCCTGTCTCAGTGTGTGGATTGTGTTCTATACAATAGTGCTACTTGTGTAGGTTTGTGTGTCTACTACCACAGTCAAGATACTGGACAAACTATCCCTCCATCCTGTTTGCTGTCTGTATTAGTCATGTTCTCATTCTGGGACAAAATACTTGACATCCACACCTTAAAGGAAGAGAGGTTCATTTGACTTATACTTTCTGTGGGTTCAGTCTATGGTTGACTGGCTACAGGGCAGGAATGGCATGATATAAGGACCTACTGGAGAGAAAACTGCTCAGTTTATGGAAGCCAGGGGTCATGCCTCCTAATAGTCCAGTCAACTATGAACCCATCCATGGATGAATCCACTGCTGAGGGTTATTCCCCATGGTCCAATCACCTTCCCAAACCCTGTCTCTGAACAGATGAGACTTTGGGGCAGACAGTATAATTCGAACCATAATAGTCTATTAGGCCACTCTCTATGTACATTAGTGCAAAGAGAAGAGTCTAGTCAAATTATGTGTATTACCTATTCTAACAGTAAAATCAAATAAAAAATATAGCTTTAAGAATTAAGATGGGCTGGGGATTTAGCCCAGTGGTTCCGGCACCTGTCTTGCAAGCACAAGGACCTGGGTTCGATCCCCGGCCACCACATACAATACTGCACGTGGAGACTCACCCCAGCTGCAACCAGTACCACATACCACAGTGCTGGGCGTGGTGGCTCATGCCTGTAATCCCAGCACTTGGGAGGCAGAGGCAGGAGGATTGCTGAGATGTGAGTCTGAGGCTGAGCTCAGGGCCAGCCTGAACCACAAAGTGAGACCCTGTCTCAAAAAAACAAAACAAAAACAACAACAACAAAAACAAACAAAACAAAACAAAACAAACAAACAAAAAGAATTAAGGGACGTTCGGGCTGGGGATTTAGCTCAGTGGTTCTGGCGTTTGTCTTGCAAGTGCAAGGGGCTGGGTTCAATCCTCGGTAACCACATACAATGTTAGGTTTGGAGACTCACACCCGTCAGCAATCAGAACCACATACCCCAGTGCTGGGCATGATGACTCACACCTGTAATCCCAGCACTTGGGAAGCAGAGGCAAGAGGATTGCTGTGAGTTCAAGGCTGAGCTCAGGGCCAGCCTGAAGTACAAAATGGAGGCCCTGTCTCAAAAAAAAAAAAAAAAAAAAAAAAAGAATTAATCGATGTTCTACCTTCAAGAATATTGCACTATGCATAAAAGATTCCTTTATAAGTTGGGTACAGGGTCAAGGCCATTTATCTTTGTGAAATTGGGACTTGGTAAATTTTTTTAGTTTAGGTTTGGTAACACAAGCCACATGCCAGGTAAAGGCCATGCATGGCCTCTTGTCAGATTTTTGATGGATAACTGTTTTCTATCACTGACACAGTGTTTTTGAATGAACATTCAATGTAAAGGATTCGTTTAGGTGATTTGTTTACTCAGGTAGCTTCACATGTGCAGTGCAGTGTTCATCATTAGTTGTTTCCTAGTCTCTTAAAGAAAGACGTGTTCTCAGTCCACTGAGTCTTAATGTCTGATTTTGTGTTGGAGAGAACTGACCTCAAGGGAGTTGGAATTCTGGCTCCTTGTTCTGTGATACTTATGAAAAAACAGCAGAACCTTAAAGAGAAAAAATACATTTTGATACAATTGCTTCAAATTCCAAAATGTTTCTAATGTGTTGGAAGTCTTCTGGACTTTTTTTTTTTTTTTTTTTGAGATTTGATGTACATGTGAATAAATTAGAGATTTAGAGGGACAGTGAGTTCTTTCACAGATACAAGAAACCAGAGGAGAGCACTGGCTGCTGACACTCTTCTGTCTTCCTGCAGGAGAGAGTTTCCCCGTTGGTTTATTGTCTTCTACCTGGGTTGTCGCCTTGTGTCATCATTAGGGTGGTTGGCTGTTGTAGAATGAGTAGCTGTTGCCTTTTCTCATAGGGAGTCTTTAAACTTACAAGTATTCAAGTTTTTTTTTTTTTAGTCTCTGCTCTTGCAGTGATGGGCTGTGATCTGAATAGCACTTCCAAAGAAAGAAAAGCTTCCTAGGGCTTTGACAGCCCCGTGTTTGCAAACCTGATATTGAGGAACCCTTGTTTGGGCTTGCAGTTTGGTGAGTGAAGCCATGTTTGGGGCTGTGTGCAGTAAGGAAACTCACCACGCCCACTTTTAATAAATCTCAGTGATTTCAAGTCAACTCCAATATTTTCCAGCGGTGGTGTGTTTCCTCCCTTACATGTCAAAATTAATATCATATCATATAATGCTTTAGATCTGCTTTTATTTTAATTTTGCAGTCCTGGGAGTAATCCTGGGGCCTCACACTTGCTAGGGAAGCTGTCTATCACTAGCTATACCCCCAAACTTTAATTTATAAAACAAAATTAATTTAGAATTTAAGAAGTGCATATAGTAAAACCGATTGACAGGATACAGAGTAGCATCGCACTTTGTGCAGCGCCCTCCAAGCTGTCCCTTTGTGGTCCCACCCTCCCTCATCCCTGTCCTGCACCTGCTGTCTGGGCGTGTGGTTTTGTCTTTTTGGGCACTCAGAATCCTGCAGTCTGCTATCTTTCAAGGCTTCTTTCTTTAACTCAGTACCCTTCCTCTCAGATTTATTTCCTAAGTCAATCAGTGGTTCATTCCTTTTTTTTTAAAGCCTAACGTGGGGGAGTTGCACAGAAGTTGAAGTTTATTTATTCACTTTCCTGTTGAGAAACATTTGGGTTGTTTTTAGTTTGGGCAGTTATGGGTAGAGGTGCTGGGCATGTTCCCATCCGAGTTTGATTTAAGCTTTTTTCTCTGATCTTACTGCCCCGGCTGGGGCCTCCTGTGCCATGTGGACACTGGGTGGTCCTTCCACCATGGCCTGGTCTAAGGGAGGCAGTCCTTCACTGTTAGGTATGGTGTGTGCTGCAGCTGCTCACTAGACAGCCTTCATCAAGTTGAGTAAATGCATATCATCTTAGTCTATGAAAACATTTCTTCCTACCCTCCCTCTTTCTTTTGTTGATTTATTCATTCTTTCTCTCTTAATCAGGAATAGTCACCAAAGTTGTTAAATATTTTTCATGTGTGAACTGATTGTGAGTATATGACATTTCTGGAGACATTACTAAGATGGACCACACGGAGTGAGTTTAGGGTCTACACTCAACCTTGCATGCTCTGGAGAAACCACTTGATCGTAGAGTTTTTTCATTTTATATTCTTGGGTTTGATCATGTTTTGTTGAGAACTTTTCCATCTGTAATCATATGAAGTACTCATCTGCAGTCTTCTTTCCTTGCACTGTCTTCTTGTTCTCAGGATAATGCTGTCCCTATAAAGCAAGGTAGAAGTACATATTCTCTCCTGTTCTGTTCGTAGAAGAGACTTGAATTGGTAGACCTTGCCTTTTAGCTTGTTATGGGCATTTCTCTATGGCATTCAGCTTAAAGAATCATTTGTAATGCCTGCATAATGGTCATGAAAATCACAATATTTCTGTGAGCATGACAGCAAGTGATGTTTATTGGACACTTAGGAGCCTAAGAACACTGTTCCAAGTGTTTTACTTGTCTTGACATCTTTAACCGAACCACCTTAGGCAGGAGGTGCCATGATTTTCTCCATTTTGTGTGTGGAGAACAATAAGACACAGAGTAGAAGTAGACTGCTTGAGGTCACCAGGTTTCTATGTGACTGTACAATTTGAATCCATGCTGCCTGATTGCACAGCCCTTGGACTTGACTCTTACATCGTGTGCCTGGTTGTACTGTAACTTATTCATGCAGGCATCCATTTGGGATATTGAGTTCCTTGTGAGATGTTATTGCCAATTGCTGACAAATTCTTTAGGCTGGGTTCTTAGAGGGGATATTTCAGTGTCCAGGGCAGGTCCATTGTATAGGCTAATGAACACAACTTGCTGTCTGACCTTCTAGGAATGTGAGCAACTGTGAAATACCAGCAACTGTGTTTGATGCTGTTCATTTCAGTGCTTTCTTGCTAGAAATGAATGTGATTATTATTTTGTATCTTTTTATTTTTTATTTTTCACTGCTGGGGATTGAACCTAAGCTTTGAGCCTGCCAGGCAGGTGCTTTGTCTCTGAGCTACACTCTAAGCCCTACATATTTGTAACTCACTTTAATTGCAGAAAGATACTATCTCACTGCTGGACTTTTCCTTCCTGTTTATCAGTGAAGCTGAATATTTGTGCAAATACTTGTTGGGCACTTATATTTCCTTGCTTGGGGAAAAAGAGTTGTTCTTGTCTAGGTCTCACTTTTTTTCTAAAAGGGCAATAATATTGATAATAGTATATTCTTAATGATTTAAAGAGTTTCACACATATTCCACATGGAATCTTTCATCCTTTTTAAAAGAAATTGTTTTGGCATAGATTTTCATTTTTTGTCTGGTGAAAACTGTGTGCCTTTTCCTGGTATTTTTCATTTAGTCTCAGGTCTAGTATTAAAGGCGTGGTATATATTCCACATGAGCCTTTGTGTATTTTCCTACTGTTTGCATAGTTTCCTTTCTCTAAGAATTGAACTTTCTTGTTTAGAATTTATTTTAACCCAAGATAAAGATGGCGATGGGGAGGGCAGGTTTCACAGTTAATTTGAGCTGTGTCTGTGAATAACCTTTGCCCGCACATTGCTTCTGCCACCTCTGCTTATTCTCTGTTGTGCCGGTGGCGACTTTGGTGACATCTATTTTCTTTAGTTTACTCATTAATTAATTGTTGGAGTGTATTAGCATGTTAATTATCTGGTAGGGCAAGACTCTTTCTCTTTTGTTATGAATAACTCATTTGCTATTGTTTATCTTTCCAGGTGAACTTTAGGATCTTGGTTAATTTTCTCTGAAATCCCTCTAGGTTTAGACAAATCTATAAACAGTTTGTGAGAAAATGGCATTTCACAGAGTTGATGATTTTCACTCCTGATGTGCTTTTTTTCTCCTTTTATCAAGGCACTAAAGAAATCTGTCAAGATTCATGATTATTTCTCTATTTCATTTTTGTGTTTATTTGTGAATGTTATTCTGGTATTTTTTGGTGCTACTGTTTTATCCTTTGTATATTCTTTTAAAGTATTTCTTCTTTGCATTTTATCCTTAAAAGTTTAAAATGACATAAGTAATAGTAAAAATAAGTTTAAGATTGTAGCTTAAAAACCAATATTGTTAAATGTTCCAATAAAGTTTTATTATTAGGAAATATTAAAATTTATACTGTAGCTAAAAAAATTTTTAACTGGTGACTATTAATTAAATTATTTATTTCTGGGCCAGGGATTTAGCTCAATGGTTCTGGTGTCTGTCTGGCCAGTGCAAGGTCCCCAGTTCGATCCCTGGTAACCACATATACCACAGTGCCGGATATGGTGGCTCACGCCTGTAATCCCAGAACTTGGGAGGTAGATGCAGGAGGATTGCTGTGAGTTTGCAGCTCACCTGGACTACATAGTAAGCTCAAGGCCAGCCTAAACTACAAAGCAAGACCCTGTCTCAAAAAAAAAAAAAAGTTTATTCTTCATTATACTGTGTAAGTTTTATTTCTAATTTTCTGTCTTAAAATAAGTCATAGTTGAATGTGGCAAAATGCTTTATTAACACCTATTGAAATGTTTAATGGGTATAATGTATGTAGATTATCTATAGAAAGCTGTTCCTAAAGGAAAGCCTACATAGATATGGTCCTTTTTTACTTTTAGTATGGCATTAGATTTGATTAATTAGCAATGTCTACAAAAGTTTTGCTTTCATATTCTTGAGATAAGTTTGCATAGAACTTCTTTGTTGGATTTTGGTGTTAGGATTATACTGCCTGCAAAAAGAATTGATCTTCATGTTTCTCTATGTTCCAGACTACTTTGTGAATCCTAGAAATTGTAACTTGAACATTTGAAAGAGCATGTATAGTAACACGGCATGCCGTGTAGTCTTCTTTGAAAGTAACTGAAAAAACTTTAGTTTATTACACTGATAGTTTTCTATGTGGTTATTTCCTATTTTCCCAAAGAAGTGTCAATTTCAGTAAGATTCTAAAAGCTCTTTTTGATTTAATTTGTTCTGTAATTGTGGTTATATAATCTTACTTGGTACTAGCTTACACACTTCTTTTTTTCCCTTGATCAAACCTGACTGTATTTGGTTTTATTAATTTTTGAAGATTCAGTTGTCATATTGATCAGTTTTGCTTTTTGCTTTTTTAAAATGAGTTACTGATTATAGTTTTACTATTTCTTTTTAAAATTATCTTTATTGGTACATTATGAATGTACATCATAATTGCATTCAACATTAAGAGTTTGTACCAGAATATGACATGACTTGATTCTCATATTTTCCCTTTTTAGTTTTACTCTTTCTTTAAATCTTTCTCTTTCTTTTTTTTTTTAACATGTTGAATTAAACAATTTATTTTTCTTCCTTTTAACTGATGATGCATTTGACTTTGGGGGTAGTTCAGTCAGTCTTGGTACATTATAAATAATTCATAAATGCAATTTTATATCTTTCTGCAATTACTGACAGATTTTTAAAATTTCTGTTATCAAGGTTTTTTATATAGATTTTTTTTTTTTTTTTTTTTTTTTTTTTTTTTTTTTTTTTTTTTTTTTTTTTTTTTTTTTTTTTTTTTTTTTTTTTTTTTTTTTTTTTTTTTTTTTTTTTTTTTTTTTTTTTTTTTTTTTTAGTTTTTGGAGGCAAGGTCTTGCTTTGTAATTCAGAGTGGTCCTGAACTCAGCCTCAATCTCAGCAGTCCTCCTGCTTCTGCCTCCCAAGTGCTGGGATTACAGGCGTGAGCCACCACATCCTGCATTGAAGTATGTGGTACTGATTGCTGGTGGGCGTGAGTCACCATGCCCAGCTTTATGGGATGTGGTTACCAGAGATTGAATTTAGGACCTTGTACTTGCAAGGCAGGCGCCAGAACCACTGAGCTAAATCCTCAGCTCAATTTGGATATTTTTAAATACGGTTTTATTTTATTTTATATTGTCTGGACAATATGACCTTTGAATGTGGCTTTTTGTTTGTATTATGCCTTGTGTTTAGATATTGTCCCCACACCTGTGTGGTCATAGGTGGAGCTTTTTCAGAGATGGCTAAATCTAGAGTGTGTGATTCTGGGATTAAGGGTGTGATCTTTAAATCAGTCCACTGCTTGCTTTGACACCACCCTAACCCCCATAGCCTGGATATAAGGGGCAGAAAAACGCTTGTTGTCTCCCTTGCTTGCTCACTTTTTCTATCTTTTGCCTGCCACGAACCATTTCCTCTCTGTCATGTGCCACTCTGCCTTGGAGCTAGCTGATTATGGACTGAAACCTCTACAAGCAGTGAGCGAAACAAGCTTGACCCCCTTTAAATTTGGGTCTTAGTGGTAAGAAAAGTAAGTCAGACAGTTTGTTTTGGTCATTTCTCTTGGAACAAGTAGTGTTTGTCATTCAGGTTTCTCCTAGGTCTGCCCTGTCCTCATCACTTTTCTCTGCTTGTCTTTCCTTTTTTCATTCTGTAAGAGTCTTTATTCTTTTTCCTGCAGTGATTTTATTTTCATCACTATTTGCACTTCTTTCTCTTGTCTCTGAGCCCCAATTATGTTTGCTTTTCTATTTTTAACCATTTCATATATCATCTATCTATATAGTAATTAACTTAAATTGCAATCTTAGTCTTGCTGTCCAGTTACTGATTTTTCTTTTTTCACAGACCATTTTTTTTGGAATGACACTCAGATTACAGATAGATTATAAAATTTACTTCTGCTTTCTATAGTAAATTCTCCTTAGAAGAATTTTTTTCTTTTTCACATTGCAGAGAATTTTCAAGGTTTCTTGTACTGTTCAGCTTTGAGCGAGGATATCTGGGCCATGTTCTTGGCTGTGAATGCCATTCCCTGCGGAGTGCCCCAGTCACTCTCACCTGGCCATGTCATGATGGTTATTATTAGCATTGCTTATGCCAAAGGGCTGATTGACATATGTCTTAGTCATTTTCCTCACAGCTAGGTCAAAATACTCAACCCCTGCAATCTAAAGGAGGAGAAGCTTATGCTGGCTCACATTTTAGAAGTTTCAGTCTTTTCACAAAAGGGGGGGCTACAGGCAGAAGCAGCCTGGGGGAAGAAAGCTGCTCATGTCATGGCAGACAAGAAGTAGGGGGAAAAGAGTGGGGACCTGACGGGAGATACATACGTACAGGTCACACCTATAGTGACTACCTCTTCTGACAAGACCCCCATCCCAACAACAGACAAGCTTTACTGACCTCATAATTCAGTCACTTTCCAAACACAGCAGTCTTTGGGGGCCATTTTGGACCTAAACTCTAGCCACATGCATGGCCTTTGCTAACTTCCAGTGTAAGTGTTGACATTTGTGGGATTACTCAGCTTGCCTGAGAAGAAGTCTCCTCCTGCTGTCTGATAGTTTAGATATTGAGATGGAGCCTTATTTATTCTCTTTTCCATCCTTGGATGTTCCTGTTTCTTACATCTAGAGATCGTGTCTGTAAATCTACCATCCAGTTTGTATTCCTTCCCTGGTTCTTTTCTCTTTTTTCTTAATATCCAGAAAGCAGTGGTTTCCAGTCCAGTTGAGTTCTGTTTCTGGGAATTAGGATCTCTAATGGGTGCACATAGACCATGGTGGAGTAGAATTGCTCTTGACAGCAGTTTCTGTCAGCAGCTGAAGCCTCGTGTTTCTGAAATAGAGGTTCATGGGGGGATCAGTCAGTGTACTCTCCATGGTCCACCTGGCAGTCCATTTTACATTTCAGGGACTCAGTCACATTCAGCATTTTTATGTGTATTCCCTTCAGTGGGAATATGGAAAAGAGAGGATCACAGGCCTTTGCCTAATGACCAGAATATCCTAGAATGCCTATTTTAACATGAAATTTTTACTTGAAATTTTCATTTGTTTGCAAAGAAAAGTAAATTTAACTCACAGAGAGTGTTAGGGACAACTGAGTACATCTAATATTGGCTAAATTGCCTTTGCATTTGGCAGTCCTGCACTCCTCATATATGGATAGTTATCCCTATAAACCATGGGTTAGAGATTACTACCTCACTTGAGTTAATGTGACTTGGTGGTTGTTTTGAATTTATACCTCCTAGTAAAATCTCTTGCACTATTCCCTCCATGCTGCACAAATCTGAAGGGAGAGATGACCGAACACTTCTGCTGGGGAGTTTGACAGGAAATTACCCTAGTGTGGTAGGCAGCATAGCACCCCCCCCCAAGATGTCTGTTCCCTAATCCCTGGAGCCCATGAACTTTTTGTGCTTTGTGGCAGTTAAGGAAGAGCTAAGACTTCAGACGGAGTTGAGATGGCTGCTCAGCTGACCTTGAGTTGCAGCTTCTGGTTCTCATGGTGGTCCCACTGCAGCCACACAGGTCCTTTCCAGTGAAAGGGGGAGGCAGGAGAAAGGGTCATCCAGAGAAGGAGCCATGTCAAAGTCAAGGTGATGTGACTTTTGGGTTTGAAGATGGAGGGGGCTGTGAGCATAGGGGCAGCCTGGGGGCTGGAATGCATAGAACATGAGTCCTTCTCTGGGGTTTCTGGAAGCATCATGGCACTGCTGATATTTGAATTTGGCCAAGTCTAACCTCTTTTGGATTTTCGTTACAGAACTGTAAGATATGAGGCTGTTCAAAGCCACAACAACTTATGATAGTTTATTATAGCAGTGATGGGAGGAAACTCCTATCTTCGGTACGATGTTGGCCACTGCCTGACTGTCTGCAAAGCAGCCACAGCGGGGGAGTCTGGAGTGATGGGCTCTGTGTGTCCACCATGCAAGGTGTTTATGCCAGCAGTCAAGTGTCACTTGCAATGGTTACAAATGGGTTGGCGCCTTTGGTTGTCATTGTCCCTAGATGCCAACTGGAATGCTGGATTGCCCAAGCAGGACGTTGGTCTAGTGCCTTTATGGCTATGTGCCTGGTGTCCAGCATGGGGGAGAAGCTCAGAAAATATGTGTTGGATGTTTTTGCCAAATAACATTGTAACCACTAACTTAGGAACAATATTAAGTATCAGTAGCAATCAGAAGAAAAAAGAAACTGAGTTAAAATTAGGGCACTTATTACAATTAATTTTCAGTGCCCCTTTCTAGTGTTCAGTTATATGCAATGTTTTTTAGGGGTATAAATATCCCTCACATACTGAATGGGAATTGAGGTGACCATTACAAAATGAGCATAATAGTGCAGGTTGCATTTTTATGAGTGGGGTATTCTATGCTGCATTGTCATCACAATGTATTTTAAATAAAAATAACTATTTTTTAATTGTAATTGGCATTTCATAGGCTGATTGGAATTCCATGGAATAGATAGGTCATAAATATTTATTGTTGTTTATTTAAAATATTGTGGGTATTTAAGATGTTACTGTTAATCAAACTCTTGGTGTGTGAGTTTGCTACAGATCACTTCAGCGCCACTGGTATGAGGGTGTATACAGCTGCCCCCCCTGTCCTGCACTAACCAGCCTGACTGCTGATGCTGCTGGTGGGTCCGGAGTAGAACCGGAGCATGTCCATGTGTCTGTGTGGAGATCTGTCACTTGGCCACCTACTGTAGAGTTTTTGAATGGCATTTGACTTTTGTTTAACTTTATTCAGAAAATGAACTCCACTTGGCACTAAGTGTTCCTACTTCGTCTATCCCACCTCACTTTGTTCTTCTACTTAAAATTGCTTCTCAACAGAAGACCTAGGCCCTCTACCACATGTCCAGGCTGACAGAGAGCACAGATGGGACAGTGAAGGCTGAGGGGAGCCATCAGCTGGACGCTGAGGTATAAGGGTGGTTGATATCAGGCAAAGACATCACCCTCCATACGTCACATGATGCCCTTTCCTTTTTAAATAGTTGGTTTGCTTTTCTTATCTTCTCTTCTTGACAGTCACTTGATTTTCCTACATACTGACTGCTCTGCTGATAACAAAATAAGAAGGAAAAACAAAGTTTTAACCCTTGCCTCAATTTCACAAGCACAGGGAGATATCTGAGGTGGGGGAGGGGAATCTCCCCAGGCACCTGGGATTGCTCAAGCCAGCGAAGTGCACTGCATTAAAATCAACAGAGCGAAGCCAAGAGGAGAAGGAGGTCAACTCTGAGGCAGCTCTGGACAGTTGTTTTGCCTAAGATGGCAAGAACATCATCTTTCTATCTCAAGTCAAGCAAACCATAAATGGATACATCGTGTCTGGATGGGTAGAGACACACCTCTGGACTTCTAGCGTGCTCTAAATATCCCTTGGTGGCTTTTTCTTCTTGGAGTTTGCTTTCTAGTGTTCAAATGCTTGGGAAGTAGGGCATGAAGGAGAGAAGGAAGGAAGGACAGGAAACACACTTGCCTGGTGTGGAAAGTTCTGAGCGTCAGCACGGAATGAGGGTCTATTTTAGGAGACACCAGGAATGAAGTCTTTTATGTTGATGTTGTGCAGGACTGGTCTGTATTGTTTTGCACCTAGAGGACAGAGAAACTTCATGTTGCTCTTGCAGCTTTATAGTTTCTTCCTTGAAAACATTTGTGGCTAGGAACCTTGGCTCACAAGGTCAGGGGCGCTGTCTAGAGCAGGAGCACAGGACTGAGTTCAGAGGCACGGGTCCTCATCCTTCTTCTGCACCGAGCCTGCTGCATGCTCTCGTTCACTCTCAGTTTGCTCATCTGTGAAATGTGAGCATTTGTGCCAAGCTGTCTTTTCATTAGTAACACTAAATCTCTCTAATTTGATCATTAATTTTAAATCACTAGCCTCTTTGAAGATGTTGGAAATATGCTTCCTTCTAAGGCTAATTTACAGCCAGAGCAATACAGTTTTGCTCCCAAGCATGCTTTGAATCATTATTCATTTTTATTTCATGAGAATTACTCTTGTAAATGTGATTTTCTGTTGGTTTGCTAGAGTCATTGAAATTGCACAGCTCGATGAATTTCTCTTGCATGTCATAAGTTTCTGGGCAGAGTGGAAGTTACTGTTTTCTAAAGAGAGGTCCTCGGAGCATCAGCATCAGCACCCACTTCGGGTACTCTCTGTGGTTGTTATCAGTGTGCAGTTTGGGTCTCACTGCAACCTGTTGGATCTCTGAGAAGGAGACCCAGGGAGCTGCTTAGCGAGATCTCTTATGATAGAGGTGAGTCCCATTTCCTCATTAAATAGAAGGCCAATTCCCTGAGTCAGCAGTTCGGTGCCTTTATTGACCTCAGAGAGAGCTGCAGGTGCTGAGGCACTGGGACATGCTGAGCCTCTGTTGTGTGGGAAGATGGCTGTCAGGGTGCAGAGGGCATCTCTGAGAGCTGGCAGGAGGCACAGCATTCACAGGCAGCTGACTTTGTTCTGTAGTGCTCTTTTGATGTCTGATCTTGGGCTGTGACTCCTGCACTGTGGAGATGGGTACCAGAGGGTGCTGCCAGCTGAAGCAGTGATACAAGCTGCTCTTCCTGGAGCCCAGCTGGAGCACAGCATCAGTCCACGGGTTGGTGTTATCAGCTGAATCTGCAAGAGTGACCCACAGCACTGAAAGTGCTCAGGAATGTTTATTAGCACATGTTTATCAGCAAGCTGTGTCCATGCATGTGTGCACACACACATATATGTGTGTTCCATGATAAACATAGGTCCCCAGAGAAGGACATGGTGACATTTCTGTCTTTACCCAGCTTTCCCAGCACTCACCTGGAAGACGGTGATCAGGTATGACTCACCTACTTTCCTCATGGTAAACTCGCTTGCACTGAGCTCAACATTGCCCCACAGTTGTTCTCCCTTCTCTGATGGAATACTCAGCCCACTTCTTCCATCCTCTGTTGTCTTATACATCAGCAGGGCACCATCAGGGCCATTTGATGTAGTGGCACCAGCCCTCCTCTGCCCAGGTGTGAGCATAGTGTGAGGAGGGCAGGATCCTGGCCAGGACCACTTGGAGAAGGAGCTGCCCTTGCTCATGTGAGTGAAGGTGCTGCTCACCCAGCTTCCTGTCTGCACCTGCCTGTCCTCCCTATGGGACAATGCCCAGCCCTTTAACCATTCCTGAGCAAAGCTCCTAGGATTATCTGTAAACCAGGCCCTGGACTATGCCCGTATCTGGGAAGCAGCGCCTCTGTTCTTTCTCTTGCCCTCTGACACTCCCAGGTGTCCTTTGTCTGTACTATCCTTGCATCTTGCCTCAGCCCTACTTCTTGTCACCTGGCACCTGCATGTGCTTGACCTGTTCTCACCTGTTTGGCTTCTCAGGCCTGAGCTGCTGAGAATTCCAGGCTGCCAGCCTGCATGGGTTTCCTGACACAGTGCTGTGTCATGGAGATTGCATCCTCCTTCCACATGACGTTTATGTCCAGCTCCTGCCTCTGAGAGGTTGAACCTGGTCACAGACTGCAAGGTCAGGGTGCATGTGGAGGACAAGTGGATGTGACAGAGTTGCACTCTGGATGACAGGTCATGTGAAGAAGGAGCTTCACTCCTTTCAACACATGTGAAGGTTCACAGAATGACAGGCTTGCCGATGTTTAATCTGGGTCCCCTCTTGACCTAACTCAACTCCTGTGTCTATGACCCTTTGCTGTAGCTACTTGTCAAATTTTCTCTTTCAGAACATTTTCACAATTAATTGGATAGAGTTAAGCTGACTTTTATTGGGGAGCCACTCCCTGTTGGTACCTTTGTGCCTACTAAGAACAATCCCTGACCTCAAGACATGAAGAGTCCAGTGGAAAGATGGGTTAAAGTAAAGGAAAGGACAGGTATGAGTCCCTCTAAATGTGACATTGGGGGCACTAGCTTCCACTGACAGAGTTGTATGCAGTGCACACTAGACCTGGCTTGGACATTCACATTTTAATGTTTTAACTTTAAAATTTCAAATCAACAAATACCAGCTGTGTACATTCAGGATATAAGAGAGATGATTGAATATGTGCATTACATATTGATGACTACAAACATATTAATGAATACATCCATCAACACCTTTGGTTATTATTTGTGTTGTGTGTGTGTGTGTGTGTGTGTGTATGTGTGTGTTGTGAAGACACTTTAAAACTACTTCTTTATCAGATTTAGACTATATGGTATCAACTTTTGTTACTACGATATACCTTGGAATCCCAGGACTTACTCATCTTATGGATCCACATTTGTGCTCTTTGACCAACCTCTCACTTTATCCCACCTTTCAGTCCTTAAAGTGAATTATTATTGCCAAGTAATTAAAAGGTTGCTTCCTGCTAGTGAAGATAGAAGTCATTCTTGATAGTGACAATGTCTCCTTGGAGTGCCTCCATCCCTGTTGCCCATATCTACGTCCTTTCTGAAAGCCAGCCAGTCATTCAGTGGATGTGATCTTGTTTATATCCATTTTTACTTCTTCACAGACAACATGACCTTTCACTTTACTTAGTTGGTTGCCTCTTATCTGAGATGCAATTCCACTTCCCTGACCTTCCTGCTTCGAGGTAAGTTTGATTAGTGGGGAATACAGGAGAGAGAGAACAAGAAGATTCTCTTTCCGACCCCTCACTCCTCTTCCACTCTGCTTCAGGCTGTGCACCCAGAAATGCAGTGCGTGAGTACGTGTGTGTGTGTGTGTGTGTGTGTGTGTGTGTGTGTGTGTGTGTACAGCCCTGCCCTTAATGGCCTGTTCCAGAGCACCGCTCCTCCTTTGCTCCTCTCCCCTGAGCTAGCAGCCATCACTTACAAAGCCAATTCCTTGTATTAAACCCCCTCCATTTGAAATATCTACTCAGATTTCTGTTTTCCTCACTAGCCTTGAACACTGTCTCATACATGTAGACATAGCAGAGATTATTTTACTTTTCAGCCCACCCCATCTTGTTGGAGATTTAGGTTGTTTTTATTGTTTTTCCAATCATAAATAGTGCTGATACTGAACATTCTTGCACACAGCCCTTAGTCTATCCATGTAAAGTGGTTCTGTAGTTGACACCAAGGAGCAGTGTTGCCAGCTCAGTTATTTTCCTTTCACAGTGAAGCTCTTCAGACGGTCTCTGGGGCTCAGGGGCTTTTTATATTCCAGCCGTCTGTCACTAGGGGCTGTGCAAGGAGAAGACATCTGGTAAGTAGATGTCACCTGAATGGAAAGAGTGATATCTCTTTGCAGAGGAGAAGTGTTGCCCCGTTGACCTTGTAGGAAACACTCAGGATTTTCAGCTTGATTTCATGGCTGCAGAACCTGAACACAGCACATGTTCTTTTGGGGACCCCCAATCCTGGAGAAGTTGATCTAGAACCAGAGCCTGTTGCTTTGTCCAGTGTATGGTAAGGTCCATTTTCTCTGTGACAGGTGGATACTGTGGTGTTGTGACTTTTTTTTTTGTTTTTTCTTTTTTTGAGACAGGATCTCGCAATACTTTAATAGACAGATGTCATGCTCTGAGCTATTTGTTTTGTTTTTTTTTTTAGATTTTTTGTTTTTAGGTTTTTTGAGACAGGGTCTTGCTTTGTGGTTCAGGCTGGCCCTGAGCTCAGCCTCAAACTCAAATCACAGCAATCATTCTGCCTCTGCCTCCCAAGTGCTGGCATTACAGGCGTGAGTCACCACGCCCGGCACTGTGGTATGTGGTACTGATTGCTGCTGGGCGTGAGTCTGCACGCCCAGTATGGTATGTGGTTACCGGGAATCGAACCTGGGTCCTTGTGCTTACAAGACAGGTGCTGGAACCGCTGAGATAACTCCCCGGTCCCTGTGGTGTTGTGACTTTGAGGCTGGATTCAGGTACGAATAGTGATGCTTATGGGCTAACACCAAAAAATATCTTAGGAGGAGCCAAGCAGCTGCTGCCTGCAGAAGCACAGAGCTCCTTTCCCTCACTAGGAGTTGACAGACATTTCTGTTGTGTCCTCCACCTCACAGGGCTGATAGATAAGGAAAAGATACTTAAAATGAATATCCGGAACATCCTGAAATTCCCAGTGACAGAAGACCATTGGACAGGAATGTACATGTAGAAAGGAGGGACAGGGTGTCCTTGAATGTTACATTAGTTTGTTTTCTGTTGCTATAAGAAAATACTTAAAGCTGGATATTTTGTAAGGCAAGATTTATTTAGCTCCAGTTTTGTGGCTGACAGTCCAAAGAACATAATTCCAGCTCTGGTGAGGGTCTCATGACACCAGAAATGAATGCAAGAGGGTGAGACTGCTCAGGGAAAGAGAAGCCAGTGGGTGTAGAGGGGCTTTATGTTCTTCAGAGCAACCCACTCTCGCTAGTTCTTTGAGGACTATGTCCATTCCTTCTTCCCTTTTGAGGGCAGTGTCTTCAATGACCTAATGTTCTCTCACTAGTGTCCCATCTCTTAAAGGTCATTCACCAAGGTCACCACATTGGACTACACTTCCATCATGCAGACCTTTGGGCAGAAAGCTGCATCTGGACCATAGGAAGAATGGTTGATAGCTCAAAATCTGCAGGCTCACCAAGCTTACTTTTAAACACAATATGGAGCTGCTAGAGTCTCCCACTACTTCCTGAACTTGTAGAGAAGCAGCCTAAGTTCTAGATACTTCCAAATTCTGCAATTAAACTTCAAGAGCAAAGTTAGTACAAGACACATGGCCTGAAATATTGATAAGAAATGATTGTCACACAACAGGGATGCAGTGAGCTCATACCTCATTAACAGGGTTGTTGGGCCCATGTGCCTCAGACCTTCTCCTTTCAGATTCACCTGCACATTTCAGGGGCAGTAAAGACTTATTTATTTTCCTTCCCAACTTCAAGCCAAATTGTTTCTTCGGTTGGCTGGGCACCTGGTGAGCAGGCAGGGGTGAGGGTGGTGGCTGAAACAGTAGTGAGGTCAACGCTGAGTTAGTGGGCAGTGCCATCTGCCACCTGCCTTCATTCACTTTGCTGTCTGCACGTCACCGTGCAAAGGGATTTCATGAGCATTACCTTCTGGGGAGGCCTGGAGAGGTGGTCTCTGTAATATCACAGGAAACTGCTCTCAGGATCAACATCTGGTCATGTCTCATGTCCCCTCATCCTGACAGCAGACACTCTGAGACATGTCCAAGTCAGCAAGGCCAGGTTGGAATTTGGGGTACATAGTTGGTTCCCTCACATTTTCTCCTTGCACAGTACAGCCAGCCCTCCAAACCTGTGGGTTCCACATCTGTGGATTCAGCCAGCCATGATCAAAAATATTCAGGAAAAAAGTGATGTCTATATCGAACATGGAACCTTTTTTCTGTCATCATTCCCTGAACAATAGAACATAACAACTATTTTATGTACCAGTATGTTATATTTGATGATCACATGTAATCTAAAGCTGATTTAAATTATGGGAGGAAATGCATAGGTTCTGTGTAAAGGCTATGTCTGTAATGCTGTTGTGCATCCATGAATTCTAGTGTATGCAAAAGGTCCTGGAACGGGTAAGGAGCTGTCTCGGTATACTTGCTCTTGCGTGAACAGATGCGTCATAATTGAGTGACAAGCGTTAACACGTGGGTGAATTCATTTGGGTTGCAGTTTGCCCCGGAGAAAGAGAACTTGGCAGGAGAGAGGTGCTGCTCTCACTGGGCTCCTCGGTTCCGCCTCCTCCTCGCCCCACCCCCCGGGCCTCCCCCTCCTCTCCGACGGAAGCCTGCGCCTGCGTCTTGCTTCCGTTGATTTTATTTTCTGTGGGTTTTACAAGCGCCCGAGTCACTGTAACATTTTCCTGCTGCCTTTTCTATTTTCAACCCAAATAGGAAGTGACAAGGATGGCTTCATCACAGCGAGAACATGATTCATTTTGTTACTTTCTTTAAAATTCTTCTTGAGAAAAATACATCTGTAAGTGCACTTAGCATAAGTATTGTACATAGCTTGGTGAAAATTCACAAACTAAACACCAGTTAGTGGTGACTATGGTTCCTCTTTCTACACACCTAGATTTGTCTCACCTGTGATTGTAAGTTATTGCAGGGTAATCTGTGTGTATTTTCCTTTGCAGAAGGTTATGTTTGTGAGACTTGTCCAACCTGGTTGGAGATTGCTCGCGATCACTGCCTCTCCTTGTTCGGGTCTGAGAGTTGGTGAATGCTGGGTGGTTTTCAGTGCATGTCTACTGGGAGTTGTGTAGCGCTGTGCGGGGTCGCTCTGTGCTCATGTGGGTGCACTCTGATTAGCCCAGGGGTGTGTGTGTGTGTGTGTGTGTGTATACTGTCCAGCTGCAGTAGTTCTTACCAGTCAAGCTTCCAAAACGGGTCACCTACTGAATGCATCACCTAGAGTTTAAAGCAAAGTGGATCATTGGGTTTGAAAATCAGTCACATTTGTTGGGTGTGAAATGCTTACAGATAAGCTGCAATCAGAGAGAACCACCCCTTGGGGAGAGGGCGATCACCAGGGCCAAGGGATCCCAGCTCCCACCCTTTTCTGGAGTCAGGTTCTGTGGCATGCAAGGAGATGACCAGACATGCCAGTCATCCAAGCCTTGACCTCTGGAGGCTGAACAGCAGCAAACTCAGCAGTCATTACTATTATTGATGCTCCTGCTTTTCCTCTTTCCTTGCTCCCTCCCACTTTCCTTAATTTTCCTACACACACACACACACACACACACACGCATACACACACACAACTTGCACACACCTTGTGTGTAGGAGGACCAGCTCCTAAGGTAGTGAGGCAGGCAGGGGAAATCACAGCGTGGAGAGAAGTGTTAATTATACCCAAGAAAGTGTGATCTCAGTCTCTGGAGCTCTTCAGAGAAAAGCTTGTTTAAATGAAGGAAAAAAAAGTAAGAATGAGTCTTTCCAAAATTACCATGTCTGGGCCGCTGGTAAGCGCTGGCTCCTTTCCGTGTTCTTTGTGCCGCGTGGGAAATGTGCTAAGCCTGTGTTAAGCAGGATGGGAAGTGGCAGACAGAAATAAGAGGGCAGGGAATCTCCTGACCAAGGCGTTGCTTTTCTAGCCACTGCCCCTGGGACTGGGGATGCCACTGTGGGCCTCTGTTGGGCCCCAGAGCCCCCGTCACTGTGGGGCACAGGGCTCAGCT